>CAJVGC010000273.1:0-26369 GCA_910822075.1 Senecio squalidus
ACGGTTTCAAGTCATTTCAAATAAAAACATAATTTCAACGTTTGAAAACAACCAAGCATTTTACGAGTACATAACACAAGTACAAAATAAATTGTTTAACAAAAATTCCCCAAATAATATCAATTAGGTCTTCTCCCGATTCATGACTTCACGTGACATTCCAGACCCATCCAACTATTGCACTTCATGACTTACACTTGATTTCCTGAAACAAGAGATAAAGTGTCAACTACAATAAAGTAGTGAGTGAGTTACAGTTTTCTAGTCCTCGACTAAAAAGGGTTTTGAGTTAAGTATATCTATACTTAGTCGTTCCTAAAAGTAGAACAAGACTTAAAGAATGGTTCGATCCAAAAACAGTTGATTAAAAGATAGATGCGGAAGTCGTATAACTCTATACGCGCATATTAAGTAACTATGATTGAATTCATGTATAACGACTACTTGGCATAATAACTAAAGTGTTCACACTAAACCGATTTACCAACCGTGAGGCCCCTTACCCCGACTACTACTGGGAGTCATTTCTGATCGAGTAATATGTACTTAAGTTGCCACTTAAGCAAGGAACGGTCATTTCCTAAGTATCGATACTCATAATTACTAAACGGCTTAACAAAGCTAATAGTGTGTTACGAAAAATTAGGCACTGATGTTATTTTTAAACTAGTAGTAGTCACTTATGAATAGTTATGTCCCTCAAGAGTCATGGTAGTTATACGATCAATCAAAGTATGTGCAAGTGCCGAGAGTGGCATTAAGTAAGTTTGATATAGTTTTGAACCAAGAGCCAATTAAAGGTGGCGAACCATTAGTTTATCATAGGCCAAACGGCCCTAAAACTAAGTAAGCATAAGTTTCACAAAAACGTTCAATAGAGTTTATAACAGTTCATTTAGATCTGTTGTTTCCCCCAAAAGTTATTTGAAAACAGTAAATAAAGTGGGGATGTAACTCACCGTTTGCGAAGAATGAGCTAAGTGTGCGAGGAGTAATCGAGACGGACCGGAATCACGGGAATCCTAATGAAATACCAAGATTTAATGAGTATTAATGTTTATGTGTTTATATTTAAGTGTCGGGTTTAGGTCTATTGAAAATTGGGCAGCGCTTCCGCGCCAAAATCATTAATTCCCATTTTTGTACACTTTCCCGCTTAACAACTTCAATAAACATATTTCATATTATTTTCCAAGACAATGACATATAAGGCTTGCTCGTTTAGTTCATTTATATGTGAGTTACCCTCATTACAGGTTATGGTCGTAAATTCCAGTTCCGAATATAAGTTTAGGTGACACGTTTAGAGTTACGATTGAAAACGGTTTAAACTTAGGAAAATGTGTAGTCTGTCAGCAGCATGACCGCGCCGCGGTGGGAGGACTGCGCCGCGGTCAGAGGTTTTACCTTGACCGCGCCGCGGTGAAGCGACTGCGCCGCGGTCACTGTGACAGGTTCTTGGTCAAGTTCGTTTTTGAAGAAATTTGATGTTTTTGAGTTAGATTTTGACATGCAACCAGATATAAGCTTAGATAATTGATGTCAAATAGTTTATTTAGTGTTTTTAACCACAAATTTAAGGATCTAACCATGCAATTTGTAAAAACCCGTTTTTGTTCATAAATGACCCAAAATCTTCATATAAATTCATTTTTAGGTGATGGATGATGCATGCAATGAGTTTAACTTGTAAAAACAGAAGGTTAAAATGATTTATACCGAGAGTAAAGTGATTTGGAGATGGTTGGAGTGATCCCTTTGTGATTTTTAACTCAAAAGCTTCTAAAAATGGACTTTTAACCCAAAGAATGCAACCCTTTCTTCCTTCTTCACTTGATGGACGATTTTGATGTGTTTAGGTGGATGATTTTACTGTATTTTTATGGTGGATTACTTCTGTAAATGAAGATATGTGTGTGTGTGTTCTTGACTGTTTAAGAAAAGAGAGAGAGAGAGTGGTAAGGGGTGTTTGTTTGTGATATGTGTGTGTGTAATTGTGTTTGTGTGATGTTTTAAAGTCAAAGACTAACATCACTGGACATTTTAGGGGCTTTGGGTCGGGGCTTAAACTTTGGGCTCAAGTCTAGACCCATTTGATCAAGTTTTAAAAGTTTAACAAAATGCTGTCTGCGCACTCCACCGCGGCGCGGTGGCCTGACCGCGGCGCGGCTGGAGTGGCAGACTTTTGCCTTTTTCGTTTTTCGTTCGTCCCAATGTTAAGCGTTTCGTTTGTTAAAAGTTTCCGTTCATTTAAAATAGGAACTTAGACAAGTTCACTAAGTATTTACTTGGTATTAGGATTCGATTATGTGATTCCGAGCTCGATTCTACACACTCGAGTTAGCGAGACAAATAATAATAAGATGAATTTAAAATTGAGTCAAAGATAGAGAATGCGGTTTTCACCTGAAATAAGACGGTTGTCACAGTTTTGCACCTAAATACAACCAAGCTATCAATGTCTAGTCAAGTATCCAAAGAGGCAAACCTAGGGAGTCTAAAGTAAGCCAATCCGAACAATTGATGTTGTTTACGCATATGAGTCCAAATAGTTCGTACAAAAATAGTTCCAAAGTCGTTCAAAAGTTCTCAAAGTTCCAAAATAGCTCATTTAGTTCAAAAGTTTCCATACATAGAAAGGTAGTCAAATAGTTCAAGGTTTCTAAAAATAGAAGGTAGTTCAAAAGCTTCCATAATTAGAATGGTAGTTCAAATAGTTCAAAAAGGTTTCCAAAAAAAAAATAGAAAGTCGTTCAAATAGTCCAAAAGGTTTCCAAAAATAGAAAGTCGTTCAAATAGTCCAAAAGGTTTCCAAAAATAGAAAGTAGTTCAAATAGTTTAAAGGTTTCCAAAAATAGAAAGTAGTTCAAATAGTTCAAAAGGTTCCCAAAATAGAAAGTCGTTCAAATAGTTCATATATCCAAGCACAAAGAACAGTTTTACATAAAGATATTGTTCTCAAAAGAGTTTGATCTCATGTTTCCCCCAAAAAGAGTACTTAAAATGTAAGAGTAAGGAGGGGTGTAACTCACGGTTTGCGGAGAAAGTGAACTCGGAATCGGTCGGAAAAGGAGCCGAGAATCACGGAATGCCTAGGAATACCAAGATTGTCCAAAAGTTAATTTCTTATTAGGTTACTTTATATAAGAGATTAGGTAACTTTTGTTTATAATTAGATGTTAAAGTCAAAATTGTCCCAAAATTGGTCCGAAGCGGTTAACGTTTACTTTTGTCCGAAAAGTTCAAAGTTAAAGTTATTATTATGATAGACATGTTTAGGTTACTGAAATGGTTTAGGTTTTCTAACGAAATTTGGGCAGCGCTTCCGCGCCCAAATTTCATGTCCAAAGCCTACAACCATTTCCGCTCACAAAACATGCATATACACATAATAACTTCATAACAAGTCAATTAAGTCCAAAGAGTCCAATACAAGTCACTATTATTATTAGTTTTGTTCATCTCAGTCCCACAATATTATTAACAAAAGTCCAGAATGTGTGTACAAGTTTTAAACAACCAAAACGACGATTTTCGGGAAGAACAGCAGCCCGGTGCGCGGCACCTGTCAGGGGGTGCTGCGCACCTCCTTGCTGTTCTTCACCGTTTTGTGATTTCTTTGCTAAAAACGTTTTGTCACCCATTTCGACATGCAATCCGTAGATATCCCATAAAACATCATTTTTATAGTTTCTAAACAACTTTTATCCACAAAAACATAGATCTAAGTATCATCTAGATAAAAATCGTTTTTGTAGAGAAAGTGATATAAATCTTTATAAAAACTCATTTTTATTGTTTAGATCATACATGCAATTAGTAAAAACAGTAAATAAAGATAGGGAAGTGTTTTCTACCGAAGGAAAATGAATGGATGATGCTTTGGTCGGATTTTTGCTTCAAAAACCTTTACAAAACTAGTCCTTTTTCGAAATAAATGGCACCCCCTTGCTCCTCTAGATGATTCAAACGTTTTCTATGGATTGTAATGGTGTTTTGATGGTGTAATGTTTCTGGGAATGAAGAACACTTGAAAGGTTTTTGAGAGAAAATGAGTTGTGTGTGTTTTTATGTGTGTGTTTTGATTTTTGTAAAATGAAAATTGAAAATGGAAAGGAAGGAGTGTTAATACTGGACTTAGGGACTGAAAAAAAGCAGTAATTGAGTGGCTAGGTTCGAGTATGATTGGTTGGTGGTTTACAAAAACGAGACAAGGACCAAAGTTGTAAAAATTTTGAAATCTGGCGTGAGGTGCTGCGCACCGGGGGATTTTCAGCATTTTCTGATTTTTCGTTTTTACGTTATTGCTTCGTTGGACCTTTTTGTTAATTGAAAGTTCTTAATTATGATTAGTTATGAACTTAGGAAAGTTCAATAGGTGTTTTCTTGGTATTAGGACTTATATAATTGATTCCGGAAGTTATTCCGACACTGGTTCCAACAAAGTACACACTCAACAGTTACGAACTAGGGCAAAGCGAACACGATAAAAGAGTAACTAATGTTTTGAACCGATATAGTAGCTGAACAAGTACCTAGATTTTTTACGGTTGTCACAATTATTACTTTATTTATGATTATCACACAATACAGGCAAGAATACCCGATCATATAATAATATAGCTTTAGTAAGTCCAGAATCGAACACATGGAACGGTGTATTAATATTTATTTAATCTAAACTATTTAATTAACCTAAAGAAAGCAGTAAAAGGGGGGCGTTTTAGTTCTGAGAGAACGTATTTCGATCAAGTAATTACCTAAAGCAAAATAATAATTAATTAACTAAAGTGGTTTTTGAATGAAAAGATGTTTGAAAAAGTTTTCAAGATGTAATCAGATATTTTAAAAGCAGTGTTCACTTGGATTTAATGTTTCACTTGAATTATGAATTATAAGTTTATGTAACTGTGATTTCTTCATTAACTAGATTTTCTATTAGAGTCGTCTAATCCTACAAATTAAGGAAAGATGGTACGAACATCGTCGTCGTACATCAAGAGCTATCTTAGATTTATCCACCCTAATTTGTGCATTTAATTCACTATTGTTAACAATTTAATCTGATGACTACGAATTAACAAAAGTCTCAACTATTCAGTTACGATATAATTGTCATGTTCGTTTAACTTATTAGGTTACTATTATTCTTAGCCTATCTCAATTAAGTCTCAAGCTATAATTGTTCAACAAGTTAAACAATTATAAATAACTAATAAACCTATATGAACGCTAGTTATGATATAAGTTTATTAATCACGCTAAGTAGCTAACCTAATAACTTCAAATAAACAAGGATTACGATTAAACGATAACAATAATGGAAAAACCAATTACTTCAAACATAGAACTTAGTAATTCATAATAACAAGCTAAACAATCCAAGCAAACACTTAATGGAATTAGTTCATGATGGATTGAAAGAAATCAGCGAAACAAACAAATAATAAAGACATATTGTTGTAAGATTAAGCTAAAATTAACGAACCAAGATGAACGATTCTTCAAACACGATTAAACGACGTTAATCGTGGCTTCTAAACACTTCTAAGACTCCAAAAACCCTTCCTTGCAGCTGTTTTGTCGACTTTGATGGTGGAAAAGTGGAAAAAGGGATCCCTAATTCGTAACCCTAAAGTTTGCTTAAATAGGGGTCTGGCCGACCTTCCAGCCGCCGGCTGAAATCGTCCAGCCGTCGGCTGAGAGTGTCTGATGCATTTTCTTCTAAAATGAAAATTGTAGATCTCTCTTTCTTCTTTCTTCTCCAATTTGAATCACCTAAATCGGACATCGTATGAAGAAGTTATGAGCAAAACGGTGAAGGTGCGTAAAACACTTTTCACGTATGTTCATCAACTTTGATTCTTCGTAGATTTTCTTCATTTAAGCTCCGTTTTCTACCGTTTTCAACTCCTTTTTGTCCCACGATCCAATTTTAACTCTTATCTACATATCTGTACGAAAACACTACCCAAATCATAACAAAATGCGATAAAAAAGAGTATAAATGAGAAATATGATTAAGTAAATGTCAATTATTTTAAGCATATCAGTTACTCTTGTGGTTTTGTAATTAATCGGGCAACCCATTATGGCAATTGATTAGCGAGATGACTAATTCAAGGAGATGAATGACTCAGAGTGAGAACGTACAACGTGGACAAGGGTTGCACGAGGCACCTACAATAGGTAATAGAACGACTAATCCTCTGCATAGAGTCAATACGAGTTTGCATCAGGAAGGAAGTATTCATACTGTGGACAGCGCCGCTAGTGCTGTAAAGATTGCTCGATTGGAAGACCAGCTACGGGAGAGAAATGAGCAGATGAATGAGATGCGTAATGCTATGAGAATAGCTGGAATCCTCGGGGGTCATAGTCATATTAATCGAGGGGGAGACGAGTCCGAGGGAGAGAGTAGATTCCCTCATACGAGAACATAGATAGTTCATGTAGAGAAGAAGGGTGATAGTTTTAAGTCCTTTATGAGTTGTAAACCACCTAGCTTCAAAGGAGGAGAGGATCCATTAGTATGTATGAGGTGGGTCCGAAAGATGGAGCAGACTTTTGATTCTGGAAACTTTTCCGAGAACCAGAAAGTGAGTTACGCTGTTCATATGTTAAAAGGTGAAGCGTTAGACTGGTGGGATTCTGTTAATCAGAGTTTGTCGGATGAAGTTCGTAGTCAGCTGAATTGGGCCAAATTTGTGGAGAAAATTAACACTAGGTTTTGTAGCAGTGGGGCAATTCAACGCTTCGAGAGAGACTTCACTAATCTGATAAAGGGTGGTATGTCTATTGCCAAATATAATACCACGTTTGTTGAGAAACTACAATTTGCTAGGCACATGTGTCCAACGGAAGAATCTTTAGTGACTCGTTATGTGGAAGGGTTACCATATCCGTATCGTGCTACTGTTAGAAATAAGTCTACACTCGAGGCTGCCATGGAAGAGGCAAGGAGGGTTGAAGACGACCTTAATCTGAGAGATAGATTTGTGCAAAAGGGGGAGAAGAGGAAATTCGAAGTTTTTGTTGGGTCTTCCCGTAAGAAGGTAAATCTTGGATATAAGAGAAATAAAAATGGAGATTCTGATTTCTGTAAAGCTTGTCTGACTGCACATCACGGTTAGTGCAGTAAAGCGACCGTAAAATGTGTGAGGTGTGGAAGATAGGGGAATTATGCAAGTGAATGTCAGGTGAAGGATGTAGTTTGTTTTAACTAGTCAGGAACCGGGTCATATTGCTACCAAGTGTACAAAGCCTAGGAGGGAAAATGCTCGACCGGGAAATAGGGGTGAGAATTTGAAGCCTGCTGCTAGGGTTTTCAATATGAATGCTGAGGAGGCGCGTCAGAACGATGAGGTGATTTTTGGAACCTTTCTTGATAATTCCTTACCTGCGAGTGTATTGTTTGATTATGGTGCTAATAGGTCGTTTGTTTCATTGGCCTTTAGTACCAAGTTTTCTACACCTAGTAATTTGTTAAATCATTCTTTAGAGGTAGATGTGGCAGTAGGAAAATCAGTTAAAGTACGTGAGGTATTTTCTGATTGTGTAATAAAGATTGATGAAGTAGAGTTTCCTGTATCGTTAATTCCTATCGAAATTAAGGGATTTAATGTAGTTATTGGGATGGATTGGATGTCTTCTAATAATGCCGATATTTTATGTTCAAGGAAATTAGTAAGAATTCCCGTTAGGACTGGAGGGTATATGTTTGCTCATGGAGAAAAGAATACAACTGATATGTTAATTATTTCGCAAACGAAAGCGCGTAAGTGTTTAGAGAAGGGATGTGTGGCATTTTTAGCTTATGCTATGACAACTCCAAAAGAGGCAATAAAGTTAAAAGATATAGATGTAGTTCGAGATTATGTAGATGTTTTCCCCAAAGATCTACCAGGTTTGCCACCAATTCGAGATATAGAATTTCAGATTGATTTAGTTCCAGGTGCAACGCCTATAGCTAAAGCTCCATATCGTTTAGCACCGTCAGAAACTAAGGAAATGATGTCACAGTTATAGGATTTGTTGAGTAAAGGATTTATTCGACCGAGTACTTCGCCTTGGGGTGCTCCAGTTTTATTCGTTATAAAGAAAGACGGAACAATGAGGATGTGTATTGATTATAGGGAGTTGAATAATAGAACAATTAAGAATAGATATCCTCTTCCGAGAATTGATGATTTATTAGATCAGTTGCAGGGGGCACATTGTTTCTCTAAGATTGATTTGAGGTCAGGTTACCATCAGGTTAGAGTTAGAGATCAGGATATTCCTAAGACGGCGTTTAGGACTCGTTATGGTCATTATGAATTTATAGTGATGCCGTTTGGAATGACTAATGCTCCTGCCGTGTTTATGGACCTTATGAATAGAGTATGTAAGCCTTTTCTTGATAAGTCGGTTATTGTTTTTATTGATGACGTGTTGATATATTCTAAGTATATGGAGGATCATCGTAAGCATTTAAGTGAGGTCTTAGAAATTCTTCGTGTAGAGAAACTTTATGCAAAGTTTTCTAAGTGTGAATTCTGGCTCAAGGAGATTCAGTTTTTAGGGCATGTGATTGGAGAAAGTGGTATTCAGGTTGACCCTGCAAAAGTAGAGGCTGTTAAGAATTGGGAAACACCAAAAACGCCAACTGAAATTCGTTGTTTTTTGGGTTTAGCAGGTTATTATCGACGGTTTGTGAAGGATTTTTCTAAGATAGCTTCAGTTTTGACTAAGTTGACCAAGAAAAATGAGCCATTTGCTTGGACTGAGACGCTAGAGTTAGCTTTTCAGAGATTAAAAGATTGTTTATGTAAGGCTCCGATTCTTTCCCTGCCCGAGGGAGATGAAGATTTCGAGGTTTATAGTGATGCTTCCTATTCAGGGTTAGGTTGCGTGTTAATGCAGAGAGGAAAAGTAATTGCTTATGCTTCAAGGCAATTAAAGGACGCAGAGAAAAATTATCCAGTTCATGATTTAGAATTAGCGGCAGTGATTTTAGCGTTAAAGATCTGGCGTCATTATTTGTATGGTACTAAGTGTACTATTTATACAGATCATAAGAGTTTACAACATATTCAGAATCAGAAAGTATTAAACATGCGTCAGAGAAGGTGGATGGAATTGTTAAGTGATTATAATTGTACGATAAGTTATCACCCGGGGAAAGCCAATGTTGTGGCTGATGCATTGAGTAGAAAGGATCCGAGATCGTCATATAGAATTCAGGCAGCTAGTTTGATAATTGTGCCTGATTTCCTAGAGAAAATTCTTAATGCTCAGCAAGAGGGATTGAAAGAAGATAAGTTAAAAGAGGAAGAAATATTAAGTTATCAATCTAAGTTTAAGGAAAATGGGGATGGCTTTAATGTGTTTCGTGATAGAGTTTGGGTTCCTAAGAATGGTAATGTTCGTGAATTACTTTTACAAGATTCCCATAGGTCCAGGTATTCTATTCATCCGGGGAACACAAAGATGTATCGTGATTTGAAAATTAGATATTGGTGGCCTAAAATGAAATTGGAAATAGCAGAATTTGTGTCTAAGTGTGTAACATGTGCTCAAGTTAAACCAGAACATCAGAAACCCTATGGTGAGTTGCAACAACTCGAGATTCCAATGTGGAAATGGGATCATATTACTATGGATTTCGTGACTAAATTACCCAAGACAGTACGGGGTAATGATATGATTTGGGTTATAGTGGATCGATTAACTAAGAGTGCTCATTTTCTAGCCACGAAAGAAAACGATAAATTGGAAAAGTTGCCTAACCTGTACATTAGAGAGGTTGTGAATCGGCATGGTATACCATTATCTATTGTTTCAGACCGAGATAGTAGATTTGCATCACATTTTTGGAAGCGATTGCAAGAGGAGTTGGGTACGAGAGTTCATTTGAGTACTGCGTATCATCCGCAGACTGATGGGCAGAGTGAAAGAACCATTCAAACTTTAGAAGATATGTTGAGAACATGTGTGATAGAGTATGGAGGTAGTTGGGATACGCATTTTCCATTGGTAGAGTTTGCTTATAATAATTCGTATCATTCGAGTATTGATATGGCACCGTTTGAAATGCTATATGGGAAGAAGTGTCGTACTCCCACTTGTTGGTTGGAACCGGGAGGGAAGCAATTTTTTGGACCAGAGATAGTGAATTTGACTTCTGAGAAGGTGGCGATTGCTCGGGAAAGACTACGACTCGTTAGAGAGAGGCAGAAAAAGTATTCCGACAAGAAACACCGACCGAAAGTGTTTGAGGTCGGCGAAAGGGTTATGTTAAAAGTTTCGCCTTGGAAAGGCATTATTGGATTTGGGAAACGGGGAAAGTTAGGCCCTCGATTTATTGGTCCGTTTAAGGTTCTAGAGAGAGTTGGAGATCAAGCCTATAAGTTAGAGCTGCCAGAGGAACTAGCAGATATTCATAATGTTTTTCATGTATGTTATCTTCGGAAGTGTTTATCTGAAGAGACAAGTGCTATTCCATTAGAGGAATTGAAATTAGATAAAGATAAGATGTTGTTTGAGGAACCAATTAAAATTATACATCCGGAAGTAAAACAACTAAGAAAGAGAAGAATCAAACTAATCAAAGTGCTATGGAAAAATCGTTTTGGAGTATAGACGACTTGGGAAACTGAGGAAGATATGAAGACTCGTTATCCTCATCTTTTCCAATCTTGATTCTGGGACGGAATCATCTTAAGAGGGGAGAATTGTAACGACATGAAAAATTTTAAAGGACTAGATTTGTAATAAGTTTTAAGTCAAAAGGACTTGTTTTGTTATGAAGTAGTCAATTTGGGTTAAAAATGTAGTTATGACAAAGCCTGGGGTTATATTTACAAATTCGAAATTAATTCCATTACTTAAGATTGAAGTAAGTGGAATATGTGCGTGTAAGGTGTATATGTATATGGAATCAAATTTGTGTAAGTGTATATGCATGGAAGGTGAAAACAAAATGAAAGAATTTTATTGTGGAATTAGATATATATATATATATATATATATATATATATATATATATATATATATATATATATATGTGTGTGTGTGTGTTTGTGTGCTTGAGAAACCAGAGAAAGAATAACATAAAGCATAAGTCGGTTCATTACTTTTGGCGGCGATTCAATACTCTTTTTGAGCCGTTTTTAAAACGAAAAGCACCATAGCGCTCTTGAGAGTGTCAGGATCATTTCGGTATAAGCGAAAGTTATTTTCGCGGTGGTTCATTTCGGGTCGAATCGGTACCCCTTTCGTAATCGAGGTTTGTGTTTGAATTCGAATATCGGACTTAAAGCTTGGAGTTAAACCGGGATTGAGGTGAGTTATCAGTTTTTCTTAAAAAATCTGCAAGAGATAAAATGGGTTTTTATAAAGAGTAGTTGAGAATTGTAAATCGAGTTTTACAACAAGTATAAGAGAAAAGAGAAACGATATTTTATAAATATTTTATAGAGGGATCTTATAATTATTTTATAAGAAGAGTCACAAGAGAAAGAGTTACACAATGGGTTGTCTCGAGTTAATTACAATATGTGTGTTTAGTATCGTATTTTACTTTACTAAACGTTAAGTCTATCTGCCTGGGTAAGAATGGGTAGAAGCTACTTATTTTATTAGTGATTGTGACCTAGTAGAGTTGAAAGTAGGTAAGAGAGTGGCTAGCCAAACAGTGACGTATTCCATTTCTAGACTCTTGGATACACCGTGGTATTGGGACATGTGTCTCGTACTGGAGTGACATATTTGACAGCGAGCGATTCCTATCTACCGTAGGGTTTAAACGGATTTATTGTCACACCCCGCTAAAGCGGAAACACGGAATGTGAAGAGCTGGAAAATCTTTACACAGGTCATATAAAACATAACGGTAATCAAGTCATTAATTAAAAATAAAAGTGTTTACAAGTTCATAAAACGACCAAGTCACATCAATTTAGTACACCGATACATAATTAAAAAGTTTCATTAAAAATTCCCAAAATAAATGGCCAAGTCTTTTCCCAAAGAGGTTCTCACACAACCGCCTCGACCAGTCCATGCCATGCATATCATGCTTACACTAATTTCTTGAAACATAAGATAAAGTGTCAACTACGAAAGTAGTGAGTGAGTTACAGTTTAAATAGTCGGCAGAAATATAAGTAAAGTATATAAAAGTAAAAGTTTCCAAGAAGGAGATTAGCGGAGAAAAGTCGCTTAAAAGTTTATATACTTTTAGAGTCCAAGTAATGGGCGAACTGGTGCCCTAAGTTTGTAAAGACCAAATATAGAGTCAAATTTAGTCAAATAGTAAAAGCGTTTATCAATCGCTAAAAATTCATAAGTTTATGAGTAAGTAACTAATTAGATTTTCTTGTATCAACCTCTTGGCATCTATAACTTAAGCGTTCACACTAATCCGATTATCCAACCGTGTCGGCCCCAACTTCCCGCCTCTCAAACGGGAAGTTATTCAGTACTTAGTAATATGTACTTAGACTGCCATCTAAGCAAGGAACGGTTCTTTCCTAAGTATCGATACCCATAATTACTATACGGCTAAGTAGTTAATAGTGTGTAAGTCTAAGTCTAAAAATAGTCGGGCACTAAGTAAATTTTGTTTTTAAAAGAGAGAGAGTCTTACGTCCATCACTTAAGATCGTGTTATAGTTCCATCAAGGGTTGGTCCGTATACAAGCATCAATGATTAGTTTAGTCAAAAGAGAGCGAGCCAATAAGTCCAAGTAAAGTAAAATATTTTACGCATAAGAGTTCAAATAGTCGTTCAAAATAAGTCTAAGTACGTTCCAAAATAAGTTCAAAATAAGTCCAAGTACGTTCCAAAAGTCAAATAGTTTACAAGTTCAAAAGTCAAAGTTCCACAAGTCAAGAGTCAAAGTTTAACAAGTCAAAAGTCAAAGTTCGATATATTGCAATTTGTTTCATAAGGTTTTTAAAATACAATTAATCTTATGTTTCCCCCAAAATTCATGTAAAGTATATAAAACAAGAGGTTGTAACTCACGGATTGCGAAGAGAACGAGAACTCGAAAACTCGGTCGGAATATGAAAGTCGGGAATCACGGATTGCCTATTAATACCAAGATAGTTTAATTAGTTGTTATATTATTATGTTCTTATATAATAACATAGATAAAGCTTTATTAAACTTTAAGTGTCAAGGTTAAGTATAGTTAAAAATAGTCCGAAAAGGTAATTGTCGGGTTTTTGTCCAAAAAGTCTGATCTTTATCGTTTTTGATTATTATGTCTTAAGTGCTTTTGCTTGCTGAAGTGATTTTATAATTTCTAAGGAAATTTGGGCAGCGCTTCCGCGCCCAAATTTCATGCCCAAAAATTATACAATCACTTCCGCTCACAAATCACCTAAAACACAATATCATATATAATATAGTTCAATATAGTCCAAATAGTCCAATATAAGTCACCATTATACTTATTTTTATTTGTCTCAGTCTCATAATAATGTTAGAACAAGTCCAGAATGTACACATAAGTTTTTAACGAGTAAAACGACAAGTTTTCGGGGAGACAGCAGCCCGGTGCGCGGCACCTGTCAGGGGGTGCTGCGCACCTCCTTGCTGTTTTCCCCGTTTTTGTGATTTCTTTGCTAAAAACGTCTTTTTACCCATAGATTTCGACATGAAACCGGTTAAAACTTATTAAAACACCTTTTTAACAGTTTATAAAGCATTTTTGGTTACAAAACCGTGGATCTAAGGGTTATTTCGGTTAAAAACGTTTTTGACCATAAAAAGTCAAAGATTTGTGTAAAAATACATTTTCAACCGTTAGATCTTACATGCAATTGATTATTTATATAAAAACAGTAAAAAGAAAGAAATCTACCGAAGGAAAAGCTCGGATGATGAGTTTTTGGTCGGATTTTTGCTCCAAAAACCTTTACAACACTAGTCCTTTTTGATAAAAAACGACACCCCCTTGCTTCTCTAGTTGATTAGAACGATTTGTATGGACTAAAATGGTGTTTAAGTTGCTGGAAATCACTGGAACAAGTGGATTTCTTGAGAGAAAGTTGAGAGAGAATGGGGGGTGTGTGTGTGTTTTCTATTTTGTAAAATGAGAAATGAAAAGAAAATGAAGACAATAAAGAAAAGGGGGTCTTGGACAGGTAAATTGACAGTAATTAAGTGTAAAGTTTCGAGTTTGATTGGTTGAAAGTTTACAAAAACGAGACAGGGACCAAAACTGTAAATATTTTGAATTCTGGCGTGAGGTGTTGCGCACCTCAACACTAGGTGCTGCGCACCGGGGCATTTTTCAGCCTTTATCAGGTTTTTCGTTTTTACGTTTTTGCTTCGTTGGATCTTTTTGTTAATTGAAAGTTCTTAATTATGATAAGTTATGAACTTAGGAAATTTCAATAGGTGTTTTCTTGGTATTAGGACTTATAAATTTGATTCCGGAAGTTATTCCGACACTAGTTCCGACAAAGTACAGACTCAAAAGTTACGAACTAGGATAAAGCGAACGCGATAAAAGAGTAACTAACGTTTCGAACCGATATAATAATTGAACAAGTACCTGAATTTTGACGGTTGTCACATTCTCCCCGGGTTGAAAGAAATTTCGCCCCGAAATTTAGTGCATCCCATCAGGAAGAAGAGTTCTCGAACAGATGTGGATACTTCTGACGGAATTGGTCTTCACGCTCCCATGTGAATTCGTGACCACGTCGAGAATTCCACCGAACCTTGATTATCGGAATACGGCTCTGCCTAAGTTGTTTGACCTCGCGGTCAACAACTTCGAGCGGTTCCTCGATGAAGTTTAGCTTGCTGTCGATTTTGACCTCGTCACGAGGAATGACGATGGTCTCATCAGACAGACACTTTTTCAAGTGTGAGACATGGAACACGTTATGAACATTCGCGAGAGCCTGAGGGAGTTGGAGACGATAAGCAACGGGACCGATACGCTCAGTGACTTCAAATGGACCGGTGTACCTTGGACTCAGTTTACCGCGCTTTCCGAAGCGGACTACCCCTTTCCAGGGCGATTCTTTGAGGAGTACTCGGTCGCCCACTTGGAACTCGAGGGGTTTCCTTCGGTTGTCAACGTATGTGACAACCGTCTTAGTTCAGGTGAAAACCGCATTCTCTACCTTTAAACTTAACTTTGTATTAACCTTGTCGTGACTTGTCTCGTAAACTCGTGTACGTCGGAATCGATATCGGAATCACAAAATGAATCCTAATACCAAGAAAAATACTTAGTGAACTTGTCTAAGTTCCTATCTAAAATAACCGGAAACTTTCAACTAACGAAACGCTTAACAAAGAAAACTAAACGAAAACGAAACAAGTCTGAAAATCAGCCTCTTGCGGCGCAAGAGGAATGACTGCGGCGCAAGTCAGCACAGGATTTCAAAAAAAAAATTGTTGTTGCTAGTGCTTGGTGACTCACCCACAACCGACCCTTATGGCCAACACCTGTAAAAACAGGTGTCAAACACCCCTTGAATCCAGAAATGTCATCTTGGTATTACCTCCCATTGTCACTTTCATTTTCACAAATCTAAACACACACATACACTCATACTCTCTCAACTCTCAAATACAAACACACAACTCTTTCAAGAACAACCCCATCTAAGGCATAATCTAACTAATTCAAGGGCATTTTCATACATTCATCACCATCATTTCATCATTTCAAAGGTAAAAATCTTGTTCTTGAACTTATTTTTCATAATTACTCAAGTTTATACATAAATCATCAAATCTATATATGTTTTATAACTAAAATGATGAAAGCATATCAAAAACTCCATTGCATGCAATTTTTAGTGGTAAAAATGGAAGTTTATAAAATGGAAAATCTGGAATTTTCATTAAAATAAACTAAAGTTATGTTTTTCAACTCAAGATTTTGATTTATGACCCTAACCGAAGAAATCGACAGAATCTGTTGCATGCATGTAAAAATTACGAAATTTTGACCAAAGATGTAAATTGTAAAATGTAACGTACTGTCAAACATTGGGAACCTAACTCCTATTTTTCGATTTATTATGAAGTTTACAGTATTTAGCTGATTTAATATTGATTTTCGAGAAAACATACCAAACGAATTAACCAGATTATAAAAATATGACATAATCTAGAACCTATCCAAATATGATTTTACAGATTTTACTGGAATTTTTGGAATTAATCTACTATTATTTACTGATTTTACGGTTAAAACGCGTTAAATACGTAAACGACTCTAACTTCTTCAAAAACTGTCGGATTGAGACGAATCCAGTTCCTATGACTTCGTATTCCAGAATGTGATTTTTATGTTATTTTTATAAAATATTAGAACAACAGAATCTGACAGAATTATACAACACACGACTTAGAGCTGGGAGCTGTCGTGTTTGAGCTAAAGATATGGAGACATTATTTGTACGGCACTAAGTGCACAGTGTTCACGGATCACAAAAGCCTTCAGCATATTCTCGATCAGAATATGCTCAATATGAGACAACGGAGATGGATCGAACTATTAAGCGACTACGATTGCGAGATCAAATACCACCCGGGTAAAGCAAACGTAGTAGCTGACGCCCTGAGTCGTAAGGAAAGGGCTAAACCATCTCGAGTTAGAGCATTGGGAATTCAGATTCAAACTAACCTCCAATAGCAAATTTCTAAAGCTCAGCAGGAAGCATTGAAACCTGAGAACCTTAAGGGCGAAACCCTGCACAATCATGAAAAGGAATTTGAGCTTAAACCGGACGGAATCCATTACTTCAAGAATCGAGCATGGATTCCTAGAGCTGAAGACCTCCGCAAGCTCATCTTGGACGAGGGCCACCGATCCCGATACTCTATTCATCCGGGATCCGACAAGTTGTATAAGGATCTACGGGAATACTATTGGTGGCCGGGCATGAAGAAGGACATAGCCTTGTATGTGTCTAAGTGCCTTACTTGCTCGAAGGTCAAGGCAGAATATCAGAAACCTTCTGGGCTATTGCAACAGCCGGAGATCCCCATGTGGAAGTGGGATGTCACACCCCGCTAAAGCGGAAACACGGGATGTGAAGAGCAACGATATCATCACACGAGTTATAATAAAACATACGGTTTCAAGGCATTTCAAATAAAAGCATAAGTTTACAGTTTGAAAACAACCAAGTATTTTACGAGTACATAACATAAATACAAAGTAAATTGTTCAACAAAATTCCCCAATATTATTAAAATAGGTCTTCTCCCAATTCATGACTTCACGTGACATTCCATGACCCATCCAACTATTGCATTTCGTGACTTACACTTGATTTCCTGAAACAAGAGATAAAGTGTCAACTACAATAAAGTAGTGAGTGAGTTACAGTTTTCTAGTCCTCGACTAAAAAGGTTTTGAGTTAAGTATATCTATACTTATTAGTTTCTAAAAGTAGAACAAGACTTAAAGAATAGTTCGAACCAAAACAGTTGATTAAAAGAATGTTGCGGAAGTCGTATAACTCTATACGCGCAAGATAAGTAAACTATTGATTGAAATCATGTATAACGACTACTTCGCATAATAACTTAAGTGTTCACACTAAACCGATTTTCTGGTCAGAACACGCCCCAAAGTTTCACAATAATGGAGTTTCTCTGATTCTAGTAATATGTACTTAGGTCGCGAACCTCAAGCAAGGAGTGACCTCTCCTAAGTATCGATACCCATAATACTAACGGCTATTGCTAATAGTGTAATGTTTCTGAACTCTAAAACGGGGCACTTTGAACTCTGTTTCTAAAATAGTAGTCACTTACGAATAGTTATATCCCTCAAGAGTCATGGTAGTTATATGATCAATCAAAGTTCATACGAGTGCCGAGTTTGGCAATAAGTAAATTAAATACGATGCCGAGTGTGGCAAAAGTAATAAATTATAATAGATTTGAACCATAAAGCCGATTAAGGGTGGCAAACCATTAGTTTATAATATGCCAAACGGGCAAATAAAACTATTTAAGCATAGGTTTCACAAAAACGTTCAATAAAAGTTCACAATAGTACAAAAGTTCATAATAGTTCCAAAGTACATTTAGATCTCTTGTTTCCCCCAAAAGATAATTGAAAACAGTAAATGAGTGGGGATGTAACTCACTGTTTGCGGGGAAGAGCTAAGCGTGCAAGGAGTAATCGAAATGGACCGGAATCACGAGAATCCTAATGAGAATACCAAGGTTTAATGAGTATAAATGTTTAGGTGTTATTATTTTAATAGTCGGGTTTAAGTCTACTGAAAATTGGGCAGCGCTTCCGCGCCAAAGTCATTGATCCCAAAATTTGTACACTTTCCCGCTTAACAATTTCAATGAATATATTTCCAAAACAAAGTCACATAAAACTTGTCCATTTAGTTCCTTTTTATGTAAGTTAGTCACATTACAGATTATGGTTCATATATCTCAGTTCCGAACATAAGTTTAGATACATGTTTAAAGTTACGAGTGAAAATGGTTTAGACTTAGTAATATGTGCAGTCTGTCTGTAGTATGACCGCGCCGCGGTGGGTTGACTGCGCCGCGGTCAGATGTTTTAATCTGACCGCGCCGCGGTTAAGGGACTGCGCCGCGGTCGTGGTGACAGTTTCCTGGTCAAGCTCGTTTTTGGAAGAAAATGATGTTTTTGAGTTAGATTGTGACATGCAACCATATATAAGTTTAGATAACTGATGTTTAACAGTTTATTTAGTGTTTTTAACTATAAATTCACGGATCTAACCATGCAATTTGTAAAAACCCGTTTTTGTTCATAAATGGTGAAATATTTGTATATAAATTCGTTTTTAGGTAATGGATGATGCATGCAATGAGTTTAACTTGTAAGAACAGAAGATTGAAAGGATTTTTACCGAGTATAATGTGGTTTGAAGATGATTGAAGTGATCCCTTAGTGATTTTGACCCGAAAAGCTTGTAAAATGAACCTTTAACCCAAATAATGCAACCCTTATCTTCTTCTTACTTGATGGACGATTTTGATGTAATAATGTGGATAAAGTTTCTGTGTTTTTGATGTATATGATTCCGTAAATGAAGAGGAAAGAGTGGTGTTTGTTTGAGACTTCAAGTGATAGAGAGGGAGAGCAAAGTGTTTGATTTGTGTGTGTGTGTATGAATTGTGTTTGTGTAGGTGTTATATGTGACTAAATAACAAGTCACTGGACATTTTTAGGGCTTTGGGCCTTAAGAAATTAGTACAAATCGTTTATTAAAGATATGGCCCGTTTGGTTAAGTTGTAAAGTTAACAAAAGTGGCTGTCTGCCCACTCCACCGCGGCGCGGTGGCCTGACCGCGGCGCGGCTGGAGTGGCAGCCTTGCCTTTTTCGTTTCTCGTTCGTTCCGATATTAAGTGTTTCTGTTTGTTAAAAGTTTCCGTTCATTTAAATAGGAACTTAGACAAGTCCACTAAATATTTACTTGGTATTAGGATTTGATTATGTGATTCCGAGTTCGATTCTACACACTCGAGTTTACGAGACAAGTAATAACGAGATAAATTTCAAGTTAAGACAAAGATAGAGAGTGCGGTTTTCACCTGAAATAGGACGGTTGTCACATTCTCCCCGGGTTGAAAAGAATTTCGTCCCGAAATTTAGTTCGCCTCATCGGAGGGAAGATCTTTGAACAGGTGCGGGTACTTCTGACGAATCTGGTCCTCACGTTCCCATGTGAATTCGTGACCTCGTCGGGAATTCCACCGAACCTTGACGATAGGAATGCGACTTTGCTTGAGTTGTTTGACCTCTCGGTCTACAACCTCAAGCGGTTCCTCGATGAAATTGAGTTTGTTGTCGATCTGGACCTCGTCCAGTGGGATGTCAATGGTTTCGTCCGATAAGCACTTTTTCAAGTGCGAGACGTGGAAGACATTGTGAACGTTGGAAAGAGCTTGCGGGAGTTGTAGTCGATACGCTACGGGGCCGATACGCTCAATTACCTCAAAGGGGCCTGTGTACCTCGGGCTTAACTTACCGCGTTTCCCGAAACGGACTACCCCTTTCCAGGGCGATATTTTTAGGAGTACTCTATCGCCCACTTGGAACTCGAGGGGTTTCCTTCGGTTATCGGCATAGCTCTTCTGCCGAGTACGAGAAGTTTTCAATCTTTCCCGGATGGTAGTGATTTTGTCGATGGTTTCCTGGACGATGTCGAGCCTCGTTAGTTGTCGATCGCCAGCCTCTAGCCAACAAAGCGGCGACCGGCACTTGCTTCCGTATAAGGCCTCGAATGGGGCACACTTGATGCTGGCATGGTAGCTGTTGTTATAGGAAAACTCGACTAAGGGCAAGTGAGAGTCCCAACTTCCTCCGAAGTCAACTACACACGCTCTCAGCATGTCCTCAAGTGTCTGAATCGTCCTTTCACTCTGACCATCGGTCTGAGGGTGGTAAGCAGTACTGAGGTCTAGTCGCGTCCCGAGCGACTTCTGAAGTGCGTTCCAAAACCGGGACGTGAATCGACTATCTCTATCGGAGATAATGGAGAGAGGCGTTCCGTGACGAGAGACGATCTCGTTAATGTAAATCTGTGCAAACTTCTCCATTGAGTGGTTTTCTCTTACCGGCAGAAAATGTGCGGATTTGGTCAATCGATCCACAATCACCCAGATTGTGTCATTCCCCCTTGCCGTACGAGGCAATTTAGTAATGAAGTCCATGGAGATCTGCTCCCACTTCCACATGGGGATCTCCGGCTGTTGCAATAGCCCAGAAGGTTTCTGATATTCTGCTTTGACCTTCGAGCAAGTAAGGCACTTAGCCACATACACAGCTATGTCCTTTTTCATGCCCGGCCACCAGTAGTATTCCCGTAGATCCTTATACAGCTTTTCGGATCCCGGGTGAATAGAGTATCGGGATCGGTGGCCTTCGTCCAAGATGAGCTTGCGAAGGTCTTCAGCTTTAGGAATCCATGCTCGATTCTTGAAGTAATGGATTCCGTCCGGTTTAAGCTTAAATTCCTTTTCATGATTGTGTAGGGTTTCTCCCTTAAGGTTCTCAGGTTTCAATGCTTCCTGATGAGCTTTAGAAATTTGGGATTGGAGGTTAGTTTGAATCTGGATTCCCAATGCTCTAACTCGAGATGGTTTGGCCCTTTCCTTACGACTCAGGGCGTCAGCTACTACGTTTGCCTTACCCGGGTGGTATTTGATCTCGCAATCGTAGTCGCTTAGAAGTTCGATCCATCTCCGTTGTCTCATGTTGAGCATTTTCTGTTCGAGAATATGTTGAAGGCTTTTGTGATCCGTGAATACTGTGCACTTAGTGCCGTACAAGTAATGCCTCCAAATTTTCAGTGCGAACACGACAGCTCCCAGCTCTAAGTCGTGTGTTGTATAATTCTGTTCGTGAACCTTCAACTGTCTCGATGCGTATGCGATGACCTTTTCCTTCTGCATAAGGACACACCCAAGTCCTTGGTGAGACGCATCGCAAAATACTACAAAATTATCTGTACCCTCCGGTAGGGACAGAATCGGTGCGTGGCACAGTTCGTACTTCAGTTTCTGGAAGGATTCATCCTGTTGTTCTCCCCAGGTGAAGTCCTTATCCTTTTGAGTGAGCTCGGTCAGAGGCTTAGCGATTTTTGAGAAATTTTTGATGAATCTCCGGTAATAGCCCGCCAATCCTAAGAACTGTCGGATTTCGGTGGGAGTCGTGGGGGCTTTCCATTTCTCAATCGCCTCGATCTTTGCTGGATCGACATGAATTCCCTCTTGGTTGATTACATGGCCAAGGAAGTGTACTTCTCGGAGCCAGAATTCGCACTTCGAGAATTTGGCGTAAAGTTTCTGATCCTTAAGGAGTTCGAGGATGAGTTTCAGATGTTTCGCATGGTCCTCCTTGTTCCTTGAGTAGATGAGGATGTCATCAATGAATACGATTACGAATTTATCCAGATATGGTCGACACACTCTGTTCATCAGATCCATGAACACCGCTGGTGCGTTGGTCAGACCAAATGGCATGACGAGAAATTCGTAATGTCCGTATCGGGTTCGGAAAGCGGTTTTTGGAATATCGTTTTCACTGACTCGAACCTGGTGATAACCCGAGCGGAGGTCGATCTTAGAAAAGTAAGTTGCACCCTGCAACTGGTCGAACAGATCATCGATCCTCGGAAGTGGGTATCGGTTCTTGACGGTCAGTTTGTTCAGTTCTCGGTAATCGATGCACATTCGGAAGGATCCGTCTTTATTTTTGACAAAGAGGATTGGGGCTCCCCAGGGGGACGAGCTCGGACGAATAAGACCATGATCCAAGAGTTCCTGTAGCTGTTTCGACAGCTCTTGCATTTCCGGTGGGGCTAGACGATATGGTGTCTTAGCGACCGGTGCTGCGCCAGGAATTAGGTCTATTCGGAATTCCACTTGTCGATGTGGGGGTAACCCGGGTAGATCCTCAGGAAAGACTTCTGGATGATCCTTGACTATGGGAATATCTTGTACTCGGTTTTCCTTAGGCTTACGCTCGATGACATGCGCTAGGAATGCATCAAAATCCTTTTTGAGGTACTTGTGCATTTTAATGCTGGAGACGATGCGAAGTCGTTGGCCCGGTTTGTCGCCTTGCACGACAAGGGTTTCGCCGTCTGATAAAGGGATACGAATAAGTTTGTCGAAACAGACGATTTCGGCCCGGAACCGAGATAACCAGTCCATTCCGACTATGATGTCAAAGCTCTTCAGCTCGATTGGGATTAAATCAATGGGAAACGTTTTATCAGCTAGGCATATTGAACATCCTACGATTACATCCTTAGCCTCAAATTCCTGACCGTTGGCATACTCTACGGTGAAGCTATCCTTAAGAATCTTAGATCCTAAATTAATGAAGGGTCTAAATTCTAAGGACACGAAGCTTCTTTCTGCTCCAGAATCGAACAATACAGATGCATAGTGGTTGTTTACAGAACACGTACCGTTCACCGCATTCGGGTCCTGCCGGGCCTCTTCAGCGGTAAGTGCGAAAGCACGGCCGCGACCCCCCCCGCCTTGGTTTGGTTGAGCGTTCTGCAGCTTAGGGCAGGTGTTACGGAAGTGTTGGTCGCTTCCACACTCGAAGCACACCGGCTTCTGACCCTGGACTGTTGCTTTCTCTGGACAATGTTTGACGAAGTGTCCCACCTTCTGGCACTTTAAACATACCGGGCAGTTCCCGTGGTAGTTGCACTTGCTGCACTTGGGGTTCGTCCCCGCATAGTTTCGGTTCCCAGCTGGTGGTGGTGGTGCGGCAGCAGTCACCGCGTAATTGCGGGTGGTTCTCGGTTTCTTGTTCCTGTCACTCCTACGTGGGGTTTGGTCTGCTTTCCTTTTCTCTCCCCCTTCCTTCTTGGAGGGTGCTGCGCCGGAGAGGAGATCGCTGGTGAGTCTGTACGCCAGGATGATTGCGCTCTGGAGGGTTTGGGGTTCAGCAGGATGGACATTTCCCCGGATCTCGGGAACTAGACCAGAAACGTAACGGTCAATGCGGTTTTCCTCGGGGGTTACTAGTCTCGGAACTAGTCGGGACAGTTCATGAAATCGGGTGGTGTACCCCTCGATATCATTCCCAACCATCATGAGGTTCCACAATTCCGCCTCAAGTTTCTTGATTTCTCCCTTAGGACAGTATTCAGCAATCAGGAGGTTTTTGAATTGCTCCCAGGAGAGAGCATAGGCGGTGTCACGCCCTCTGGTCCGAACCACGTTGTTCCACCATGATAAAGCCTTCCCATGTAGTACGCATGAAGCGTACTCTACCTTGTCGGCCTCGGCACACTTGCTAATGTGCAAGACTGATTCGATGCTCTCGAACCAGGACACGAGTCCTACAGCTCCTGAGGTGCCGTGGAACTCCTTGGGCTTGCATGCCATGAAGCTTTTGTAAGTACAAGCGGGAGGGTTTTGGTGCTGGTTGTGATTCTGGTTTTGGTTGTTGTTGTTGTTCTGGTTCTGATTGTTGTTCTGATTCTGGTTGTTGTTTTGATTCTGGTTGTTGTTCTGTTGCTGTCGCTGGTGATTGTTGATGTTGGCATTGATGCCTGCCGTGATCTGGGCGATCATGTTGGGCATCGCTGCATTCAACTGCTCAGCGACTTGCTCAGCGATGATACTGGCGTTGGTCCGGGGTGCCATGGTTCTACAACAGACAACAGACAACAGATTCAGTTTAGATCGCACGATTAGAGTATGACAAGAATATAATTCAATGTACAAGACAACAATCTCGCAAGAGGAAAGTAATAGAACAGATAGAACACGCACGACAGAGATTCGAGAGATTCACACGACAATAGCACAAATAGATAATAAGGTAGAATTTCCATTCATTAATAATATAGAGTTGAGTACAAGGTTCAAAATGAGAATGGAATACAAGTACAATACATATGGAAATAAAATAGATATGGCTTTGAGTCGTGTACACAGGAAAATTACCACTCGAGCCTACAGTACAAGAAGTAAAAGAAAACGTCTACTGGCGCCTCTCGAAAAGCATCTTGGAAGCAATCACCGCCAAAAGAGTCCCCATAATCAGACAAACTCCTACCAGACGCTGCACAGTCCGAGCCGTGGCCTGAGCAGTCTCTCGGTGTCGCAGTGCCTGCTCCGCCAACCGATGCGCGGCATCAGAGACCTCGCAGAGGAGCAGCCCTTGTTGCTGGGCTTCCTCCGAAAGTCCCCTTACCTCGCGGTGGAGGTGCAGGAAAGCGGCGGGAGGGGGTAGCTGTGGAGTAGGCGGTGTCCTCTGCCTGGCTGCTTCCGCGTCGCGGGCACGCTGCATTTCCTCGCGCTCGAGCTGACGCTCCCACGAGTAGTGGTCAAGCATGGAAGTGCGCGGTGCCTCGGGAGGTGGATGGCCGAACGGGAGGTGTGAAGGTGTGGGTCGGGATGATCCGGCCTGCTGTGCGGCCATCCTGTCAGGTAGCCGACCTGGGAGGACGACCTGCTTGCGTGCCGTAGTGACAACGCGAGGTCCACGCCTCTGGGGCGGTGCCTCAACAGGTGCCGGGGGTGCCGCTGGTAGCACGGTCCTCGGGCTGGAGGTACCCATGCTGCTGGAGTACGCCATCGAGCTCTCCTCAGTCGGGTCAGTCGTCTGATGACGCTGACTCTCGGATGCTGCGGGATCCTCAGATGGTCCGGGGGAGGACGCTAGTCGTGAAAGTGAGCGGGACTGAGATCGTGAGTGCGATGACTGAGACATGTCGAATCTGCGAATAATACGTTACGTGAGTACAGGAATTAAGGAAAATGTAAACGAAAATGCATGTATGGGTCAGTCACGTGAGAATCGGGAAGGAATAAGACCGGGAATTTTTCGACTCGAAAACCGTTTGACAGTAGCAATTACTTTCCGTTCTCGCAGAATTTATTTCGAACTAGGCATAGGTGATCAAGTTACGCCTAGTTAAAAGCAAACCATGCGATTGCGGAATTAATCTACTAAAGTTTGAAAGCTCGTGAAATGATTTTTCTGAAAAGCCTTGGTTATAGTTTGGTTTCAAAAATTTTGAGAAATTCTCAAAACCGTTTCGCTATAACCAGTGCTCTGATACCAAGTCTGTCACACCCCGCTAAAGCGGAAACACGGGATGTGAAGAGCAACGATATCATCACACGAGTTATAATAAAACATACGGTTTCAAGTCATTTCAAATAAAAGCATAAGTTTACAGTTTGAAAACAACCAAGTATTTTACGAGTACATAACATAAATACAAAGTAAATTGTTCAACAAAATTCCCCAATATTATTAAAATAGGTCTTCTCCCAATTCATGACTTCACGTGACATTCCATGACCCATCCAACTATTGCATTTCGTGACTTACACTTGATTTCCTGAAACAAGAGATAAAGTGTCAACTACAATAAAGTAGTGAGTGAGTTACAGTTTTCTAGTCCTCGACTAAAAAGGTTTTGAGTTAAGTATATCTATACTTATTAGTTTCTAAAAGTAGAACAAGACTTAAAGAATAGTTCGAACCAAAACAGTTGATTAAAAGATGCGGAAGTCGTATAACTCTATACGCGCAAGATAAGTAAACTATGATTGAAATCATGTATAACGACTACTTGGCATAATAACTTAAGTGTTCACACTAAACCGATTTTCTGGTCAGAACACGCCCCAAAGTTTCACAATAATGGAGTTTCTCTGATTCTAGTAATATGTACTTAGGTCGCGAACCTCAAGCAAGGAGTGACCTCTCCTAAGTATCGATACCCATAATACTAACGGCTATTGCTAATAGTGTAATGTTTCTGAACTCTAAAACGGGGCACTTTGAACTCTGTTTCTAAAATAGTAGTCACTTACGAATAGTTATATCCCTCAAGAGTCATGGTAGTTATATGA
>CAJVGC010000274.1:0-24879 GCA_910822075.1 Senecio squalidus
AATAGATTCCATCTTTTCCATCCATTGGAGCGTTCCAGTTGCTCCCTCGTTACCTCGGTACTCTGGGGCCTTACAGCTCATGAAAGTCTTCAGCGCGCAACCAGCGCGTCGAGCTGAGCCCTCTGCTCTACCTGATCCAGTGATCACGACTTCGGGACCCTCATTATTCACAATCGGCTCAGGGCCTTCATTATTAACCACCGGCTCGGGATTCCCGGAACCCGAACCATTTCCTTGGGCGGTGCCCTCCCTCAGTTGAGCTATAAGCTCGGGCATCATTTCCGCTATCTGTTGAGCGATCATCTGAGCCACGTCAGGATTCGCATCGTTCCCCACATTGTTCCTTCTCGCATTGGACGTATTAGCTCTCGCGTTCGAAGCATTATTTCTCGCGTTCGAATTCGCGGTATTAGCCCTCGCGTTCGAATTCGCGGTATTCGCTCTCGCATTCGCAGTAGCACGTCGCGCGGAACTTCGTGTCGCAACTCTCCTCGTAGGCGCCATCGTCCTAAAATAAAAGAGGAAGAGACTCGATCAGCAAATGTGTGCAACACAAAAACAAGGCCAAATGCCAAAACACAACGCGAAATTAAACACGTATAAAAATAGTGCACACATTGCTATCAGAGTAAAAATCGATTCAAAAAGCCTATGGTCATAGTCCAAGTGATTTACTCAGTTTAAATCACCCGGTTCGCTATAACCTTTGGCTCTGATACCAACTTCTGTCACACCCCGCTTGGAAGCGGAAACGCGAGATGTTCCAGTTATAATATCAAAGTCAAGATTACAACAATATAACCGATAAACAAAACATCAAATTAAATTGATCATGCCAAATGTTACAAAATACATCGATAAGTCAAGGCGATGAGACGCCAAGTACGAATACAATTCCAAAAGAAATCAACAAAAGGATCGTCATGGAAATTAAAATAACAGTTCAATTCAACTTTCCCAAAAGCAAGCGATCCAAAAACAAACTATGGCATGATCAACGGAAATCCTCAATTTCCTGCAAAGCGTTAAAACGACATCAACAACATGTTGGTGAATTATTCGCAATTTTAAAGTAAAAGTGACCCATAGACAAGTTTCAGTAAATCAGTAAGTTTAGAATCATCTATCTTGTATTCATCCATTAGTGAAAGGTACTATGCCTAAGTAGTCATACATCTCGATCCTGAACCAATCAGTTTAATCCCCTAGCCTAAGGTGTGTCAATCCAAAGGCAACCAGTTTAATCCACAGTTTAATATTACGGTCATAACATCCGCTCGTAGCAACAGTCTACAGAGGAATGTGGGTTAGGTACATAACCCAATACAGATCTATACATATGAACCACGGGCAAAAGCTTAACGAGTGTATTAGAGGGGAGCCACCATGGCTTAAACACTTAAAACTAAGGCAGACCAAATTCACTGGGTAAACAAGATAATTTAGAAAACAATTCCGCATTCATGCAGACAGTTTAATATACACAAACAGTTTAATATACGCTTTACAGCCCAAAAGTATTTAAGACAAGGGCTACGAATAACTCACAAAACAATCTTCAGCAAATCTCGGGTAAATACAATCACAGGATCAAAATCCCACCGTCTAAGTGCCCTAAACAGTAAATAATATAGTCTCAGTATCTCTATAAGTCTAGGTCCGGTTTAGCCTTGTCGGTTAAGATTAAGTTAAATAAGATAGTCCAAATATTAATAAGTTTAAATGAGGTGACGTATTTAGAAGGCGATGTTCCGCGTCAAACAGGACCGCTCGGGTAGATATCGACATTCCACGTCATAATCGTCAACAGGAGAAGAATGATAATCCGAATCTAAGGTGATTACAAGGAGTATCGGTTAATAAGATATCGTTATCAAGTTTCAAATAGATCGACCAAGGTCAACGGAAACAATGTTGACTTGGTCAAAGTCAAACGTAAGGAATGTTGACTTTATAAAAGTCAAAGTCACAGATGTTGACTTATGAAAGTCAAAGTTATATTATGTTGACTTATGAAAGTCAAATGTCAATTATGTTGACTTATTAAGGTCAAAATCAATTTAAAAGTCCAAACTGACACTTTGAATAATTTGAAGTGTTTTCATACCAAAATGTTTAGAGCAAAATCCTTTTCAAACCATTTATAAAGTTTGCCGCAAAACATATTTTGATGACTTAAAACGATGATCAAGTTGAGGCGAAGATTTAATATATCGCAAAGAGGTTGAAAACATCCGTTTTAAGTAATATAATGATATTTTCGATTGCGTTGGCGTCCTTGAGTCCAAAGACAATATTATTGCATAATATGTTACTTTTAAGTATTTAAGTATTTTAATGTCGTAACAAGATGTGAAATGAATTTCGGCAGCGCTTCCGCGACGTATATTATTAGTCCAAATTTTACACACTTTCCCGCTTGATAACAATTTGCATTTTAAACCTTTCTCTTAATACATAATACAATAATAAGTTAATTATGATACTTTCGGTTTGATTACATTTTAATATATTTCGTCCATTCTCAATCCAAATCCGATAATGTAACAAGTGTTGGTCTAGTATTTACTCCTAACCGTTTTCAAGGCAAAAACCGAATAATGAAGGATAATGAAAACGAGGAATTCTCAAAGATAACAATTATACCGTTAGCACCCGCAAGATTTGACAAGAATAGAATCCGGAACCAAGGACTTCGGTGACGTGGTACTGAGGTTAAGTCCTCCTCCAAAACACAAGACACTCACCGTTAATAAGGGTTCCCAATATAACAAGTTTAAGGTGCAAATTTAACGGGTTTACAAAATTTCCAGAATCTGGTCTACGACCGCGCCGCGGTGGGATGACCGCGCCGCGGTCGTCATCAGACGACAGAATTTTACAAAATCGTTTTTATGTTGAAAATTATCTTTTGATGCAATAGATTCAAACATGCAAATTCTGGAATCATCACAATACTTTTAAACAACCATTTTGTAAAGCATTTCACCATTTAATTCAAAGATCTATACACATTTCATGAAAATTTGATTTCAAAGATTATTAACCATCAAATGTTATAAAAACTCATTTTTCTTTAGTTAGATCATACATGCATTGAATAAAACATAGAAATTTGAAAGATTTTAAGTCATTATACCCCAAAGAAAATGAAGATGGAATGATCAAAAAGGCTTGATGGAATTTCTTGATGCTTGATGATAATCTTTGACCCAAAAATGATATAACCCAAGTAAACTTTCAAATGGATGACCAACCCTAGCTTCCCATGATGATGTAAACGATTTATAGTGGTGAAATTGGTGTTTAAATGTTGTTTATTTGCTGGGATTTACAGTCACAAGGTGAAGAAATGAAAGAAATGGGTGTTTGTGTGTGTTAGCTTCAAGTAGAGAGAGAGTGAAGTGAGATGTTATGTGTGTGTGTTTGTAAAGTGATAATGAGTCTTGAAAGACTCTAAATGCAGTATAAACTGGACTAAATGAAGTGTGGACACGTTTGGGGGCAGGTGTCAAGTGTAGGCTACATGCAAGTGATGACTCACAATTCAACAAAACATGTCTGTCCAGGGGATGACCGCGGCGCGGCCAGCTCACCGCGGCGCGCCCAGTCTATTTCCTGGATTGGCTTCGTTTTGTTCGTGTCGTCGTTAAGTGTATGCATTCGTTTAGGATTCCCGATTATTTTATTATTGAACTTAGTCAAGTTCATCATAAGTATTATTGGTATTATGATTCATTTAAATGATAACCTTTAAGTTTAGATTCAAGAAACGCACGATTTCGGTAAAAGATAAACAAGCGAAAAAGTACGGTTTTTCGAAGATAAAGAATACGTTAATCGACAATTTGGGCATAACCTCCTAACTTATATTTATGAGAATACTAACTATTTGGCACTTAGATAAATAAAAATCATTTCGTCTCAAGGGACGAATCAGCAAAAACAGAAAACCCGACACTCAATAACAGTAAATCGTGAGCAAAACAAAGCGAAATACAAGGGTCAACTCAATTGCGAATAAAATTTAAATAATAACGGTAATATAAGTACATCAAATTGACGGGACGTCACACACCGACCGAAATCCGTTCGTTTTTGGGTCTTGCTGGGTATTATCGCCGATTCATCGAGAACTTCTCCAAGATCGCTTCGCCTATGTCAAAGTTGACACAGAAGAGTGAACCATTCGTTTGGGGTTCCGATCAGGAGAAAACATTTCAGATATTGAAGCAGCGGTTGTGTAACGCGCCTATTCTCAGTCTACCAGTTGGTTCCGAGAATTTTGTTGTTTATTGCGACGCTTCGCACAAGGGTCTGGGTTGTGTGCTTATGCAGGATGGTAAAGTTATAGCTTACGCTTCGCGTCAGTTGAAAATCCATGAGCAGAATTACACGACACATGATCTAGAGTTGGGAGCCGTCGTCTTTGCATTGAAGATTTGGAGACACTATCTGTATGGGACCAAGTGTACTGTATTTACCGACCACAAGAGTCTACAGCACATATTCGATCAGAAGATGCTGAACATGAGACAACGACGCTGGGTTGAGTTACTAAACGACTATGATTGCGACATTCGCTACCACTCTGGTAGGGCGAACGTTGTTGCTGATGCACTAAGTCGTAAGGAGACAGTCAAACCAGTCCGTATTCGTTCTATGGTGATATCTATTCAGACGAGCTTGAAGGCTCAGATTATTCAAGCACAAGAGGGTATTATGGCTGAGGACCGTGTTAAAGAAGAAAGATTGTATAAGTTGGCGTTGGAGTTAGAACCAAAGGAGGATGGAGTTCTGTACTTCCTCGAGCGAATTTGGGTTCCGGTTAGTATCCGTCAGATGATTCTGGACGAAGCCCATAAGTCTAACTATTCCATTCATCCGGGTTCCGACAAAATGTATCATGACTTGAAAGATTTTTATTGGTGGCCGGGTACGAAGCGTGAGATCGCCGAGTATGTTAGTCGATGTTTGACTTGTTCCAAGGTGAAGATTGAGTATCAGAAACCGTCTGGGCTACTCCAACAACCGAAGATTCCCGAGTGGAAATGGGAGCGCATTACTATGGATTTTGTTACGAAGCTTCCGAGATCTTCGAGTGGTTATGACAGTATCTGGGTTATTGTTGATCGTTTGACGAAGTCTACTCATTTCCTACCGATTCGTGAGAATTATCCGATGGAGAGATTCGTACGTTTGTATATTTCCGAGGTTGTATCGAAACACGGTGTTCCTGTATCGATTATTTCCGATCGTGATGCTCGTTTCACTTCTCGATTTTGGAAGACATTTCAGACTGCTATGGGTACACGGTTAGATATGAGTACCGCCTATCATCCTCAGACCGATGGTCAGAGTGAGAGAACTATTCAGACTTTAGAAGATATGCTACGAGCTTGCGCAATTGATTTTGGTGGTAGTTGGGACGTACATTTGCCGTTGATTGAGTTCTCGTACAACAACAGCTATCACACGAGTATCAAGTGTGCACCGTTTGAAGCTTTGTATGGCCGCAAGTGTCGATCACATGTATGTTGGGCAGAAGTTGGAGATAGTCAGATTTCCGGTCCGGAGATTATACAACAGACCACTGACAAGATCTTCAAGATCAAGGAACGATTGGTTACTGCCAGAGATCGACAGAAGAAGTATGCTGATAAGCGCAGGAAGCCTCTTGAGTTCAGTGTTGGAGATATGGTATTGTTGAAGGTATCTCCATGGAAAGGGGTTGTCCGATTTGTGAAGCGCAGCAAGCTGAGTCCGAGATACACGGGTCCTTTCAAGATTTTAGCCCGCGTCGGCCCAGCTGCGTATCGATTAGAATTGCCGGCAGAACTGAGCAGCGTACATAATGTATTTCATGTATCTCAGTTGAAGAAATGCCTGGCTGACGAAACGTTATTAGTTCCTCTTGAGCAACTCCAAATTGATGATAAGCTTCATTTCGTTGAGGAACCGATCGAGATCGTTGCTAGTGATGTTAAGCGTCTACGACGAAGTAAGATCTCGATTGTCAAGGTTCGCTGGAATTCCCGCTTTGGTGCTGAGTTCACATGGGAACGCGAAGATGAAATTCCGCGGAAGTATCCTCACCTTTCTCCCGGAAGTAGTACCCAGTGATAATTTCGAGGACGAAATTCTTTTTACTTGGGGAGACTGTGACATTCGCGAATTTCTCGGTATTATTCTATCGACTTGTATTCGTTTTATTTATTTATGTTCGTGTTTTGACCCTATTGTATTTCTTTTATGTTTATCGTATTCGTATTTTATGAATATTACATTCGTATTTCTCGTATTTTATGGGTATCGTATTTGTATTTTATGTGTATTTGCGTTTATCGGGTATATAGTATGTGATTCGAATCTTTATGTCGGGAACGTATAGTCTTAAGTGCCTTTAGTATAAGTCTAGTATGCTCTTATGATAAGTTTAGGGGAATTATGCCTTAATTATATGATTAAGTTTAACGTTTAAAAAGTATTTCATGTTTAGTCCCTTCGGAAATTTTATTACGAAACTAGTCCTATGAGAAATTCTATTACATTTTTAGTCCTCCACCTACCAAATTGTCTTATTAGACAACAACTTTTGTCCTTATCCATATTCAGATTTTGTCCTATCTACCATATCTCACCTACCCACTCTCTCTCTAAAAACACACACAACACACACACATAAAACCTCCACCTTCTCTCTAACTTTTCTGGCGATCCAACCGTTCAATTTCAAATCCGAGACCGGATTATTGTTCACCATCATCATCTTCATCTATCCTCCAAGTTTCATTTCGATCGGGTAAGTATTTCTCCATTTTGGTTCTAAACTTTGTTGTTTTGATTCAAACCCGAAAATACCACTTCTCACCGTCAAAACTTGGATTTTATTTAAGATTATTGTATGTAATCATATTCTGGACATAGGGTTCCAATTTGGGGTCAAATAGACATCTAGAACACTCAGAAATCGATTTCCGAATGTATTTTTCGTAAAAACTCAGTTACATGCACGTAACTGTAGTTACATGCACGTAACTGATCAATCCCTTGCACGTAACACTTCCACTCACGAAACTCAACAATTACGCACGTAAGTATGGACTTACGTGACTTGCTCATCACGTAACTCCCACAGTTACGTGATTGGTCCCTGAAATTCATAATTTATCACGTAATTGGTCCTTTTCACGTAAGTCTTCACAAATTAACCCATATGCACGTAATTATGGCTTCATATTCACGTAATTGGTTCCCTAAGTCACGTAAGTGACTTGGAGATCACGTAACTCCCTTGCTGAACACGTAACTATGGTCCTTATGTTCCGTAACTTCTTGTTTTGTCCCGTAACTCTTGTATAACACGTAACTTGATACTTACGTGACTTGTAGTGCACGTAAGTATGAGAATCACGTATCTAGTCTGTTGACTTTCCGAAACACTTGTAATTCCGTTATATCGATATTCCTATTGGTCATTTCAAAACCCGTATAAAACGTTAATCATTAAGGCATAACCCTACTAGACTTAGAGATACTTAGACATGTTTATTTACGTGATGTATAGGGCACTTAGACGTTGGAGCCTGACAGTATTATAATATTTCCCGACATATCGAGATTTGGATTGCTTTGCTATCAGTGAGTTATTCGTTGCCCTTTTTACTGCTTTTACATTTTTGGGCATGATTAGCGTTAAACAAATATATTTTATGGTCTGTATGTATTATGGTTATGTATTATGGTATGTATTTTGGATATGGATGCCTTAGGTTAGCATTACCCAACTCGTTCCGCCTTTGTGGTAGAACGAGGCCCCGTATACACACCTGTTAGCTTTTGCCGCCGGATCGTATATATAGCGCTATATGGGCCTAACAAGCCCTCATTTCTAACACGTTATTATGATGTGGGATGAGCCATGTCCGTGTTAGTAATGTTATGACCGTATTATTGATTATCGAGGACAACCTAGCGTAATGCACTAGGTGGGGTTAGTTGCCAGTATGTATTGTTGAGGTTCAGGTGTATCGTATTTACCGAAGGCTGTATTATTCTATCCAGTATGGTATTTATCTTATGGTATGAGTATGGTATTATTTTATGAACTGAGTATGGTATTTTTATAAATTGATTATGGTATTTTATGTATCAAGTATGAGTATTTTATCAAAAGGTTTTGTATACTTCACGTATATTTTTAAAACATCATTTTCAAATGACTTATCTTCAAACCGTATCACTTTTGGGTCAAAATGTATTGAAACCTTCTACTATTATGTTTTCAACTACTATTGCGAATAATTCACCAACTTTATGTTGACGACGTATTTTAACGCTTTTCAGGGATTTGAGGTTACACCTTTATGATTGCTATGCCTTGCTTGGCTACGTGGATCTTTTGCTTGGAATTTGTTTTACTATTGTAATTCCTTAGTATCCCAACTCTGTAGCCGTATTTTGATATTCGGATGACTGTAATAACGTATTTCATCTCAAACTCTTTTATCTATGCTGATGATGTATGGTTTATTTATGTTTGATGTAACCTTTGAATCTCTGATACCGTATACACTGTACACCTCGGTTCCGCCATTTATGCGGGGTGTGACAACCAAACCCTAATTAGGGTTTAGCAACAGCAGCTCCAATAAACCCTAATCGCCCATCAATTAAAACACAGCAATAATTAATGATGATTATGAAACAAACCCTAAAACTATGTCGATTTCAAAGAAAATCCAGCAGCTAGTTCAATCCAATCAATCTTCACAACAAATAACAATAAATAAAAACACTACACCCAAACCCACCGCGAGTCAGATGATCACAAGGACTATAGGGCGATCTAAACCGAGCCTATAACCTATCACAACCTGATTGACGATGAAAAGCAAGGAGATCAATGAGTTTATCAATCTTTATTCGAATTCAGAAATCAATAAATCAAAAAAATAGCAGCTAGAGAAAGAAAATCGCCCATAGTTGAGAGAATTAGGGTGTAGTTGACATCAGTATAACGTAGGGGATTATTTGACATCAGTATCACACACCTAAACGTAATTCTAACTCGTACGGGATGTAATCTAGGTTTTACAATAAAATAAGAGTTTTATTGGGTATAAATTGGTTTGAATAGTTGATATAGGTAATTTTAAAGTTTATTAGGGTAGTGTGGAAGTTTGGATTAGAAACGGAATTGTACGGTACGGTGTTGTAATCTTTAGTTGATAAAAGTACCTATGGGTTTTTAAAATTTGGGTTTTGATTTTAAAATGGTATATTTGATTTCATTTAGTTTTAAATGGATTAAATGGCTTCAAATACTATTCTTAATACATTCTTAATGCTATTGTAACGTAGGGGATTATTTGACATCAGTATCACACACCTAAACGTAATTCTAACTCGTACGGGATGTAATCTAGGTTTTACAATAAAATAAGAGTTTTATTGGGTATAAATTGGTTTGAATAGTTGATATAGGTAATTTTAAAGTTTATTAGGGTAGTGTGGAAGTTTGGATTAGAAACGGAATTGTACGGTACGGTGTTGTAATCTTTAGTTGATAAAAGTACCTATGGGTTTTTAAAATTTGGGTTTTGATTTTAAAATGGTATATTTGATTTCATTTAGTTTTAAATGGATTAAATGGCTTCAAATACTATTCTTAATACATTCTTAATGCTATTGTAACGTAGGGGATTATTTGACATCAGTATCACACACCTAAACGTAATTCTAACTCGTACGGGATGTAATCTAGGTTTTACAATAAAATAAGAGTTTTATTGGGTATAAATTGGTTTGAATAGTTGATATAGGTAATTTTAAAGTTTATTAGGGTAGTGTGGAAGTTTGGATTAGAAACGGAATTGTACGGTACGGTGTTGTAATCTTTAGTTGATAAAAGTACCTATGGGTTTTTAAAATTTGGGTTTTGATTTTAAAATGGTATATTTGATTTCATTTAGTTTTAAATGGATTAAATGGCTTCAAATACTATTCTTAATACATTCTTAATGCTATTGTAACGTAGGGGATTATTTGACATCAGTATCACACACCTAAACGTAATTCTAACTCGTACGGGATGTAATCTAGGTTTTACAATAAAATAAGAGTTTTATTGGGTATAAATTGGTTTGAATAGTTGATATAGGTAATTTTAAAGTTTATTAGGGTAGTGTGGAAGTTTGGATTAGAAACGGAATTGTACGGTACGGTGTTGTAATCTTTAGTTGATAAAAGTACCTATGGGTTTTTAAAATTTGGGTTTTGATTTTAAAATGGTATATTTGATTTCATTTAGTTTTAAATGGATTAAATGGCTTCAAATACTATTCTTAATACATTCTTAATGCTATTGTAACGTAGGGGATTATTTGACATCAGTATCACACACCTAAACGTAATTCTAACTCGTACGGGATGTAATCTAGGTTTTACAATAAAATAAGAGTTTTATTGGGTATAAATTGGTTTGAATAGTTGATATAGGTAATTTTAAAGTTTATTAGGGTAGTGTGGAAGTTTGGATTAGAAACGGAATTGTACGGTACGGTGTTGTAATCTTTAGTTGATAAAAGTACCTATGGGTTTTTAAAATTTGGGTTTTGATTTTAAAATGGTATATTTGATTTGATTTAGTTTTAAATGGATTAAATGGCTTCAAATACTATTCTTAATACATTCTTAATGCTATTGTAACGTAGGGGATTATTTGACATCAGTATCACACACCTAAACGTAATTCTAACTCGTACGGGATGTAATCTAGGTTTTACAATAAAATAAGAGTTTTATTGGGTATAAATTGGTTTGAATAGTTGATATAGGTAATTTTAAAGTTTATTAGGGCTAGTGTGGAAGTTTGGATTAGAAACGGAATTGTACGGTACGGTGTTGTAATCTTTAGTTGATAAAAGTACCTATGGGTTTTTAAAATTTGGGTTTTGATTTTAAAATGGTATATTTGATTTCATTTAGTTTTAAATGGATTAAATGGCTTCAAATACTATTCTTAATACATTCTTAATGCTATTGTAACGTAGGGGATTATTTGACATCAGTATCACACACCTAAACGTAATTCTAACTCGTACGGGATGTAATCTAGGTTTTACAATAAAATAAGAGTTTTATTGGGTATAAATTGGTTTGAATAGTTGATATAGGTAATTTTAAAGTTTATTAGGCTAGTGTGGAAGTTTGGATTAGAAACGGAATTGTACGGTACGGTGTTGTAATCTTTAGTTGATAAAAGTACCTATGGGTTTTTAAAATTTGGGTTTTGATTTTAAAATGGTATATTTGATTTGATTTAGTTTTAATGGATTAAATGGCTTCAAATACTATTCTTAATACATTCTTAATGCTATTGTAACGTAGGGGATTATTTGACATCAGTATCACACACCTAAACGTAATTCTAACTCGTACGGGATGTAATCTAGGTTTTACAATAAAATAAGAGTTTTATTGGGTATAAATTGGTTTGAATAGTTGATATAGGTAATTTTAAAGTTTATTAGGCTAGTGTGGAAGTTTGGATTAGAAACGGAATTGTACGGTACGGTGTTGTAATCTTTAGTTGATAAAAGTATCTATGGGTTTTTAAAATTTGGGTTTTGATTTTAAAATGGTATATTTGATTTGATTTAGTTTTAAATGGATTAAATGGCTTCAAATACTATTCTTAATACATTCTTAATGCTATTGTAACGTAGGGGATTATTTGACATCAGTATCACACACCTAAACGTAATTCTAACTCGTACGGGATGTAATCTAGGTTTTACAATAAAATAAGAGTTTTATTGGGTATAAATTGGTTTGAATAATTGATATAGGTAATTTTAAAGTTTATTAGGCTAGTGTGGAAGTTTGGATTAGAAACGGAATTGTACGATACGGTTTGAATAGTTGATATAGGTAATTTTAAAGTTTATTAGGCTAGTGTGGAAGTTTGGATTAGAAACGGAATTGTACGATACGGTGTTGTAATCTTTAGTTGATAAAAGTACCTATGGGTTTTTAAAATTTGGGTTTTGATTTTAAAATGGTATATTTGATTTCATTTAGTTTTAAATGGATTAAATGGCTTCAAATACTATTCTTAATACATTCTTAATGCTATTGTAACGTAGGGGATTATTTGACATCAGTATCACACACCTAAACGTAATTCTAACTCGTACGGGATGTAATCTAGGTTTTACAATAAAATAAGAGTTTTATTGGGTATAAATTGGTAGTTGATATAGGTAATTTTAAAGTTTATTAGGCTAGTGTGGAAGTTTGGATTAGAAACGGAATTGTACGGTACGGTGTTGTAATCTTTAGTTGATAAAAGTACCTATGGGTTTTTAAAATTTGGGTTTTGATTTTAAAATGGTATATTTGATTTGATTGAGTTTTTATGGATTAAATGGCTTCAAATACTATTCTTAATACATTCTTAATGCTATTGTAACGTAGGGGATTATTTGACATCAGTATCACACACCTAAACGTAATTCTAACTCGTACGGGATGTAATCTAGGTTTTACAATAAAATAAGAGTTTTATTGGGTATAAATTGGTTTGAATAGTTGATATAGGTAATTTTAAAGTTTATTAGGCTAGTGTGGAAGTTTGGATTAGAAACGGAATTGTACGGTACGGTGTTGTAATCTTTAGTTGATAAAAGTACCTATGGGTTTTTAAAATTTGGGTTTTGATTTTAAAATGGTATATTTGATTTGATTTAGTTTTAAATGGATTAAATGGCTTCAAATACTATTCTTAATACATTCTTAATGCTATTGTAACGTAGGGGATTATTTGACATCAGTATCACACACCTAAACGTAATTCTAACTCGTACGGGATGTAATCTAGGTTTTACAATAAAATAAGAGTTTTATTGGGTATAAATTGGTTTGAATAGTTGATATAGGTAATTTTAAAGTTTATTAGGCTAGTGTGGAAGTTTGGATTAGAAACGGAATTGTACGGTACGGTGTTGTAATCTTTAGTTGATAAAAGTACCTATGGGTTTTTAAAATTTGGGTTTTGATTTTAAAATGGTATATTTGATTTGATTTAGTTTTAAATGGATTAAATGGCTTCAAATACTATTCTTAATACATTCTTAATGCTATTGTAACGTAGGGGATTATTTGACATCAGTATCACACACCTAAACGTAATTCTAACTCGTACGGGATGTAATCTAGGTTTTACAATAAAATAAGAGTTTTATTGGGTATAAATTGGTTTGAATAGTTGATATAGGTAATTTTAAAGTTTATTAGGGTAGTGTGGAAGTTTGGATTAGAAACGGAATTGTACGGTACGGTGTTGTAATCTTTAGTTGATAAAAGTACCTATGGGTTTTTAAAATTTGGGTTTTGATTTTAAAATGGTATATTTGATTTGATTTAGTTTTAAATGGATTAAATGGCTTCAAATACTATTCTTAATACATTCTTAATGCTATTGTAACGTAGGGGATTATTTGACATCAGTATCACACACCTAAACGTAATTCTAACTCGTACGGGATGTAATCTAGGTTTTACAATAAAATAAGAGTTTTATTGGGTATAAATTGGTTTGAATAGTTGATATAGGTAATTTTAAAGTTTATTAGGCTAGTGTGGAAGTTTGGATTAGAAACGGAATTGTACGGTACGGTGTTGTAATCTTTAGTTGATAAAAGTACCTATGGGTTTTTAAAATTTGGGTTTTGATTTTAAAATGGTATATTTGATTTGATTTAGTTTTAAATGGATTAAATGGCTTCAAATACTATTCTTAATACATTCTTAATGCTATTGTAACGTAGGGGATTATTTGACATCAGTATCACACACCTAAACGTAATTCTAACTCGTACGGGATGTAATCTAGGTTTTACAATAAAATAAGAGTTTTATTGGGTATAAATTGGTTTGAATAGTTGATATAGGTAATTTTAAAGTTTATTAGGCTAGTGTGGAAGTTTGGATTAGAAACGGAATTGTACGGTACGGTGTTGTAATCTTTAGTTGATAAAAGTACCTATGGGTTTTTAAAATTTGGGTTTTGATTTTAAAATGGTATATTTGATTTGATTTAGTTTTAAATGGATTAAATGGCTTCAAATACTATTCTTAATACATTCTTAATGCTATTGTAACGTAGGGGATTATTTGACATCAGTATCACACACCTAAACGTAATTCTAACTCGTACGGGATGTAATCTAGGTTTTACAATAAAATAAGAGTTTTATTGGGTATAAATTGGTTTGAATAGTTGATATAGGTAATTTTAAAGTTTATTAGGCTAGTGTGGAAGTTTGGATTAGAAACGGAATTGTACGGTACGGTGTTGTAATCTTTAGTTGATAAAAGTACCTATGGGTTTTTAAAATTTGGGTTTTGATTTTAAAATGGTATATTTGATTTGATTTAGTTTTAAATGGATTAAATGGCTTCAAATACTATTCTTAATACATTCTTAATGCTATTGTAACGTAGGGGATTATTTGACATCAGTATCACACACCTAAACGTAATTCTAACTCGTACGGGATGTAATCTAGGTTTTACAATAAAATAAGAGTTTTATTGGGTATAAATTGGTTTGAATAGTTGATATAGGTAATTTTAAAGTTTATTAGGCTAGTGTGGAAGTTTGGATTAGAAACGGAATTGTACGGTACGGTGTTGTAATCTTTAGTTGATAAAAGTACCTATGGGTTTTTAAAATTTGGGTTTTGATTTTAAAATGGTATATTTGATTTGATTTAGTTTTAAATGGATTAAATGGCTTCAAATACTATTCTTAATACATTCTTAATGCTATTGTAACGTAGGGGATTATTTGACATCAGTATCACACACCTAAACGTAATTCTAACTCGTACGGGATGTAATCTAGGTTTTACAATAAAATAAGAGTTTTATTGGGTATAAATTGGTTTGAATAGTTGATATAGGTAATTTTAAAGTTTATTAGGCTAGTGTGGAAGTTTGGATTAGAAACGGAATTGTACGGTACGGTGTTGTAATCTTTAGTTGATAAAAGTACCTATGGGTTTTTAAAATTTGGGTTTTGATTTTAAAATGGTATATTTGATTTGATTTAGTTTTAAATGGATTAAATGGCTTCAAATACTATTCTTAATACATTCTTAATGCTATTGTAACGTAGGGGATTATTTGACATCAGTATCACACACCTAAACGTAATTCTAACTCGTACGGGATGTAATCTAGGTTTTACAATAAAATAAGAGTTTTATTGGGTATAAATTGGTTTGAATAGTTGATATAGGTAATTTTAAAGTTTATTAGGCTAGTGTGGAAGTTTGGATTAGAAACGGAATTGTACGGTACGGTGTTGTAATCTTTAGTTGATAAAAGTACCTATGGGTTTTTAAAATTTGGGTTTTGATTTTAAAATGGTATATTTGATTTGATTTAGTTTTAAATGGATTAAATGGCTTCAAATACTATTCTTAATACATTCTTAATGCTATTGTAACGTAGGGGATTATTTGACATCAGTATCACACACCTAAACGTAATTCTAACTCGTACGGGATGTAATCTAGGTTTTACAATAAAATAAGAGTTTTATTGGGTATAAATTGGTTTGAATAGTTGATATAGGTAATTTTAAAGTTTATTAGGCTAGTGTGGAAGTTTGGATTAGAAACGGAATTGTACGATACGGTGTTGTAATCTTTAGTTGATAAAAGTACCTATGGGTTTTTAAAATTTGGGTTTTGATTTTAAAATGGTATATTTGATTTGATTTAGTTTTAAATGGATTAAATGGCTTCAAATACTATTCTTAATACATTCTTAATGCTATTGTAACGTAGGGGATTATTTGACATCAGTATCACACACCTAAACGTAATTCTAACTCGTACGGGATGTAATCTAGGTTTTACAATAAAATAAGAGTTTTATTGGGTATAAATTGGTTTGAATAGTTGATATAGGTAATTTTAAAGTTTATTAGGCTAGTGTGGAAGTTTGGATTAGAAACGGAATTGTACGGTACGGTGTTGTAATCTTTAGTTGATAAAAGTACCTATGGGTTTTTAAAATTTGGGTTTTGATTTTAAAATGGTATATTTGATTTCATTTAGTTTTAAATGGATTAAATGGCTTCAAATACTATTCTTAATACATTCTTAATGCTATTGTAACGTAGGGGATTATTTGACATCAGTATCACACACCTAAACGTAATTCTAACTCGTACGGGATGTAATCTAGGTTTTACAATAAAATAAGAGTTTTATTGGGTATAAATTGGTTTGAATAGTTGATATAGGTAATTTTAAAGTTTATTAGGCTAGTGTGGAAGTTTGGATTAGAAACGGAATTGTACGGTACGGTGTTGTAATCTTTAGTTGATAAAAGTACCTATGGGTTTTTAAAATTTGGGTTTTGATTTTAAAATGGTATATTTGATTTGATTTAGTTTTAAATGGATTAAATGGCTTCAAATACTATTCTTAATACATTCTTAATGCTATTGTAACGTAGGGGATTATTTGACATCAGTATCACACACCTAAACGTAATTCTAACTCGTACGGGATGTAATCTAGGTTTTACAATAAAATAAGAGTTTTATTGGGTATAAATTGGTTTGAATAGTTGATATAGGTAATTTTAAAGTTTATTAGGCTAGTGTGGAAGTTTGGATTAGAAACGGAATTGTACGGTACGGTGTTGTAATCTTTAGTTGATAAAAGTACCTATGGGTTTTTAAAATTTGGGTTTTGATTTTAAAATGGTATATTTGATTTGATTTAGTTTTAAATGGATTAAATGGCTTCAAATACTATTCTTAATACATTCTTAATGCTATTGTAACGTAGGGGATTATTTGACATCAGTATCACACACCTAAACGTAATTCTAACTCGTACGGGATGTAATCTAGGTTTTACAATAAAATAAGAGTTTTATTGGGTATAAATTGGTTTGAATAGTTGATATAGGTAATTTTAAAGTTTATTAGGCTAGTGTGGAAGTTTGGATTAGAAACGGAATTGTACGATACGGTGTTGTAATCTTTAGTTGATAAAAGTACCTATGGGTTTTTAAAATTTGGGTTTTGATTTTAAAATGGTATATTTGATTTCATTTAGTTTTAAATGGATTAAATGGCTTCAAATACTATTCTTAATACATTCTTAATGCTATTGTAACGTAGGGGATTATTTGACATCAGTATCACACACCTAAACGTAATTCTAACTCGTACGGGATGTAATCTAGGTTTTACAATAAAATAAGAGTTTTATTGGGTATAAATTGGTTTGAATAGTTGATATAGGTAATTTTAAAGTTTATTAGGCTAGTGTGGAAGTTTGGATTAGAAACGGAATTGTACGGTACGGTGTTGTAATCTTTAGTTGATAAAAGTACCTATGGGTTTTTAAAATTTGGGTTTTGATTTTAAAATGGTATATTTGATTTGATTTAGTTTTAAATGGATTAAATGGCTTCAAATACTATTCTTAATACATTCTTAATGCTATTGTAACGTAGGGGATTATTTGACATCAGTATCACACACCTAAACGTAATTCTAACTCGTACGGGATGTAATCTAGGTTTTACAATAAAATAAGAGTTTTATTGGGTATAAATTGGTTTGAATAGTTGATATAGGTAATTTTAAAGTTTATTAGGCTAGTGTGGAAGTTTGGATTAGAAACGGAATTGTACGATACGGTGTTGTAATCTTTAGTTGATAAAAGTACCTATGGGTTTTTAAAATTTGGGTTTTGATTTTAAAATGGTATATTTGATTTGATTTAGTTTTAAATGGATTAAATGGCTTCAAATACTATTCTTAATACATTCTTAATGCTATTGTAACGTAGGGGATTATTTGACATCAGTATCTGTGACATTCGCAAATTTCACGGTATTATTCTATCGTCTCGTATTCATTGTATTTATTCATATTCGTGTTTTGACCCTATTATATTTCTTTCATGTTTATCGTATTCGTATTTTATGAGTATCGTATTGGTATTTTATGTGTATTTGCGTTTATCGGGTATATAGTATGTGATTCGGATCTTTATGTCGGGAACGTATAGTCTTAAGTGCCTTTAGTATAAGTCTAGTATGCTCTTATGATAAGTTTAGGGGAATTATGCCTTAATTATATGATTAAGATTAACGTTTAAAAATATTTCATTTTTAGTCCTTTCGGAAATTTTATTACGAAACTAGTCCTACGCGAGATTTCTATTGCAACTTTGGTCCTCCACCAAACACTTTGTCTTATCTAGTATTCTGATTTTTGTCCTTATCCCCATTTCATTCTTCCTCTCCAAGTAACCACTACACACTCTCTCTCTCTCTAAAAACACACACAAACACCTCCACCTTCTCTCTAGCTTTTCCGGCGATCCGACCGTCCGATTTTAGATCCGAGACCGGATTATTGATCACCATCATCACCTCTATCTATCCTCCAAATTTCATTACGATCAAGTAAGTATTTCTCCATTTGTGTTTTAAACTTTAACCTATTTTTGATTCAAACCGAGACTATCATTTTTAGCCGTCAAAACCGAGATTTTATTGAGGATTATTGTTCCTAATAGTATTCTGGACATAGGGTATTGATTATAGATCATTTGGACACTTAGAACACTCCAAAACCGATTTCCAAATGTTATTTTTCGTAAAAATCACGTTATGGCACGTAACTCATGTTTTCTGCACGTAATACCTGAATTTCGTTCACGAAATTGATCCCTAACTCCCGAAATACGAATTACGTTCACGAAATACAAATTTCGTTCACGAAATATGAATTTCGTTCGCGTAATACTTCCATATGATCACGTAAATTACTATTTCGTTCACGTAAGTCTGCATGGTTCACGTAATTATGTGTTCTTCACGCAATTCCTATTTCGTGCACGTAATAGTGCTTCATATTCACGTAATTATAGTCATATACACGTAATTGTCGCTTGGTGCTCACGTAAGTTCCTATTCCTCACGCAATTGCTTCATGTTCACGTAATTCACTTGTCCATGCACGTAAGTAGCTTCCATGCACGTAATTATAGTCATATATCACGTAATTCTTGTTATATTCACGTAATTGAGGTCTCTTACACGTAATTAGGGTTTTGTGTCACGTAACTTCCTTATGGTCAAATAACTTTGTCCCGTAACTCTTGTATAACACATAACTTGATACTTACGTGACTTGTAGTGCACGTGAGTATGAGGATCACGTATCTAGCCCATAGACTTTCCGAAACACGTGTTATTCCATTATATTGATATTCCTTTCGGTTATTTCAAAACCCGTATAAAACGTTAATCATTAAGGCATAACCCTACTAGACTTAGAGATACTTAGACATGTTTTATTTACGTGATGTATAGGGCACTTAGACATTGAAGCTTGACGGTATTATTGTATTTCCCGACATATAAAGATTTGGATTGCTTTGCTATCAGTGAGTTATTCGTTGCCCTTTTTACTGCTTTTATATTTTTGGGCATGATTAGCGTTAAACAAAGGTATTTTATGGTATGTATGTGTTATGGTATGGATATATGTGGATATGAATGCTTTAGATGATCTCACCCAACTTGTACCGCCTTTGTGGTAGTACAAGGCCCCGTATAAACACCTGTTAGCTTTGAGCCACCGGAAGTATATATAGCGCTATATGGGTCTAACAAACCCTCATTCTAATACGTTATTATGATAAGGGAGGAGCCCTGTCCGTATTAGTAATGTTACGACCGTTTATTATCGAGAACAACCTAGTTTGAGACACTAGGTGGGGTTAGTTGCCTTTATTGTTATGGTTCTGGTGTACCTTATATTTCCTAAAGCTGTTATCTATCCAGTATGGTATTTATTTTATGATGTGATTATGTTTTATGAAATGATTATGGTACCGTATGGTAATAATCTGAATATTTTATCGAAAGGTCTTATATACTTCAAATATATTTTGAAATCTCTTTTCAAAAAGACTTATCTTCAAATCTTATCTTTTGGGTCAAAACTTATTGAAAACCTTTATACAATTATGTTTTATTTACTATTGCGAATAATTCACCAACTTTATGTTGACGTCGTATTTTAACGCTTTTCAGGGATTTGAGGTTACCATCTTTTGATGCTATGCTTGCTTGACTACTTGGGACTTTTTGCTGGAATTTATTTTGTATTGTAATTCCTTAGTTTCCCAAACTCTGTAGTCGTATTTTGGATACTATTCGGATGACTGTAATAAGTATTTTACTTCAACTCTTTATCTATGTTGATGATGTTTGGTTTATTTATGTTTGATGTAACCTTGAATCTCTGATACCGTATACACTGCGCACCTCGGTTCCGCCATTTCTATGCGGGGTGTGACAGAAGTTGGTATCAGAGCCAATGGTTATAGCGAACTAAGTGACCTTACGGAATCACTTAGACTATGACCTAGGCTTTTGGACCTATCTGATTTACTCTGTGTGCGCATTTCCTTCTTCTGTGGGCCTGTATGTGATTTATGTGCTATATGTGCTTTCGTTTTGCTTTTATGTTTTGAGGCCTGCTTGTTTTAGTCGCACATACAGTTTATCGTTCTGATTTATTCCATTTGATATTCGTAGAAGATGCCGCCTAAGAGAACTTCTACTAGAGCTACTAGAGCCACTCCTGCCGTCACTGCTACAAGAAGATCGGCAAGGCGAGGTCGCGTCCCTGTGAGAGCGGGTGCTACGCCTCTGAATCCCACTGCTGTCCCCAATGTTACTTCTGCTACTCCGAACATCAGTCAGCTGATTGCGGAGCAAATTGCTGCAGCTATTCCGGTGATTGTTGCACAACTTAAGGAGACACCAGTGCAAGATGCTGACTTAGGGTTTGAAGAACCTGAGATGCAAGATGTTGAAGCGGAAGGTATGGCGTCTGGGCGCGATGGTTCCGATGTGGGAAGAGCGGTGCACGTAGGAGTTGGTGGACCAAGTATTGTGATTGAAGATCCACCTAGAGGCTGTTCGTATAAGGCCTTTCTGGACTGCAAACCTACTGAGTTTAGGGGTACTGAAGATGCAGTTGCCACCCTACAATGGTTTGAGAAGATGGAGTCTGTATTTGATGTATCAGGATGTGCTGATGAGAGCCGTGTTAAGTATGCTACCTATCTGTTCCAGGGTAAAGCCCTCACTTGGTGGAACTCTGTGAAGAAGGTTCAAGGTCGAGCTGCTGTCACCTTGATGACCTGGGAGAATTTGAAAGTTATGATGAAGAAAGAATATGTGCCGTCGTCGGAGACGCAGCGATTGGAGGATGAGTTTTGGAACCTAACTATGCAAGGTTCTAACTATCGTGGGTATGTGAACCGCTTCTATGACTTATGCGTCCTGGTTCCTCGTCTGGCTCGTACTGAGAACGAGAGGATTGAACGGTTCGCGAATGGTTTGCCGCCGACTATGCGAGACCATATTATTTCTCATCTTCCGGGTACACTTCAGAGCGCCGTTGATATTGCGGGTAGGTTGGTCGCTAGTGCAATCCGTGGTGGTACACTGCAGCCAGTTGTGAGTCGTAGGGATACTGGTAGATCTGTTAGAAGGGATGGGAGTGATTCGAGAAAGAGAAACCGTAGTCAAGATCAAAGACCTCAACGTCCTCAGGTGTGTGCGTTGACTGGTGCTGGAGCTGGTATTCAGGGCGTGCGCCCTAAGTGTGAGACTTGCGGTAGTGCTCATGCGACAAATGTAGCGTGTTGGGTTTGTAAACGCTGCAAGAAGCTAGGCCACACTGAGCAATATTGTAGAAGAGCTGTTGGAGCGTGTTATGAATGTGGAGAAATGGGTCATCTCCGTCAGCAGTGTCCTAAGCTTGTATCATCTACTCCTGGTGCTGGTACTAGTGCTAGAGGGAATCCTGCTAAGAGCCGAGCATTTGCTATGGAGTCCGCTGAAGCTCATCAGGATCCTACCGTAGTCACTGGTACATTTCTTGTTGACGATTATCCTGCTTTTATTCTATTTGATTCGGGTGCCGATAGAAGCTTTTTTAGTAAACCGTGCCTCTAGTCCATTAGAGCCTGCTTATGAGGTAGAGATAGCTGATGGTAGGTGTGCCTGTGTTAAGGAAGTTATACGCGATATTTCTCTCGTTTTAGCCGATATTCCTTTTTCCATCGACCTTATCCCTATGAAACTCGGTAGTTTCGACGTCGTAGTCGGTATGGATTGGTTAGCGAAGCATAAAGGAGAGATAGTCTGTTATGAGAAGCTTATTCGTATTCAGAAGCCGGATGGAGATCAGTTGATTGTACACGGAGACAAAGCCGGGAAACGCCTTAAAGTTATTTCTTGTTTGAAGGTTCGCGAGTATGTCCGTCAGGGTTGTTCTTTATATCTTGCTCACTTGGTGAAGAAAGACTCTGCGATAAAGATTGATGGCGTGCCGATTGTTCGCGATTATTCGGACGTTTTTCCCGACGACTTACCTGGAGTCCCTCCCCAGAGACAAACCGATTTTCGTATTGATCTTATTCCTGGAGCTGCACCCTCCGTATCGTTTGGCTCCTTCCGAGATGCTCGAGTTGTCGAAACAAATTCAGGAACTGGTCGATAAGGGTTTTATTCGTCCTAGTTTCTCCCCGTGGGGTGCTCCTGTTCTCTTTGTTAAGAAGAAGGATGGCTCCATGCGTTTATGTATTGATTATCGGGAGTTAAACAAGTTGACTGTGAAGAACCGTTATCCCCTTCCTCGTATTGATGACTTATTCGATCAACTTCAGGGTTCTTGCTATTTCTCTAAGATCGATCTTCGCTCTGGTTATCATCAGTTGAGAGTTCGAGAAGATGATATACCTAAGACTGCTTTTCGTACTCGGTATGGTCCTTACGAGTTCATGGTGATGCCGTTTGGTATTACAAACGCCCCTGCAGCATTCATGGAACTAATGAACCGTATTTGTCGTCCGTATCTTGACAAATTCGTTATCGTATTCATCGACGACATTCTTATCTATTCCCGAAGTCGCAAGGAACATGAGGAGCATTTGCGCCTTGTTCTAGAAGTGCTTCGAAAAGAGAAGTTGTATGCGAAATTCTCTAAGTGCGAGTTCTGGATATCCGAAGTTCAATTCCTTGGCCATGTGGTTAGCGCGAAGGGTATTCATGTTGATCCTGCTAAGATTGAAGCTGTTAAAAGTTGGGTTGCACCGAAGTCACCAACCGAAATCCGTTCATTTTTGGGTCTTGCTGGGTATTATCGCCGATTTATCGAGAACTTCTCCAAGATTGCTTCACCTATGACTAAGCTGACACAGAAGAGTGAACCATTCGTTTGGGGTTCCGATCAGGAGGAAGCATTTCAGATATTGAAGCAGCGGTTGTGTAACGCACCTATTCTTAGTCTGCCAGTTGGTTCCGAGAATTTTGTTGTTTACTGCGACGCTTCGCACAAAGGTCTGGGTTGTGTGCTTATGCAGAATGGTAAAGTTATAGCTTACGCTTCGCGTCAGTTGAAAATCCATGAGCAAAATTACACGACGCATGATCTAGAGTTTGCATTGAAGATCTGGAGACACTATCTGTATGGGACCAAGTGTACTGTATTCACCGACCACAAGAGTCTACAACACATATTCGATCAGAAGATGCTGAACATGAGACAACGACGATGGGTTGAGTTATTAAACGACTATGATTGCGACATTCGCTACCACCCTGGTAAGGCGAACGTTGTTGCTGATGCATTGAGTCGTAAGGAAACCGTCAAACCAGTCCGTATTCGTTCTATGGTGATATCCATTCAAACGAGTTTAAAGACTCGGATTATTCAAGCACAGGAAGGTATTATGACTGAAGACCGTGTTAAAGAAGAAAGACTGTATAAGTTGGCGTTGGAACTAGAACCGAAGGAGGATGGAGTTCTGTATTTTCTCGAGCGTATTTGGGTTCCGGTTAGTATCCGTCAATTGATTCTGGACGAAGCCCATAAGTCGAACTATTCCATTCATCCGGGTTCCGACAAGATGTATCACGACTTGAAAGATTTTTATTGGTGAGATCGCCGAGTATGTTAGTCGATGTTTGACTTGTTCCAAGGTGAAGATTGAGTATCAGAAACCGTCTGGGTTACTCCAACAACCGAAGATTCCCGAGTGGAAATGGGAGCGCATTACTATGGATTTTGTTACAAAGCTTCCGAGATCTTCGAGTGGTTATGACAGTATCTGGGTTATTGTCGACCGTCTGACGAAGTCTGCTCATTTTCTTCCGATTCGTGAGAACTATCCGATGGAGAGATTCGTACGTTTGTATATTTCCGAGATTGTATCGAAACACGGTGTTCCTGTATCGATTATTTCCGATCGAGATGCTCGTTTCACTTCTCGATTTTGGAAGACATTTCAGTCCGCTATGGGTACAAGATTAGATATGAGTACCGCCTATCATCCTCAGACCGATGGTCAGAGTGAGAGAACTATTCAGACTATGGAAGATATGCTACGAGCTTGCGCTATTGATTTTGGTGGTAGTTGGGATATTCATTTGCCGTTGAAACAGCTATCACACGAGTATCAAGTGTGCACCGTTTGAAGCTTTATATGGCCGCAAATGTCGATCACCTGTATGTTGGGCAGAAGTTGGAGATAGTCAGATATCCGGTCCGGAGATTATACAAGAGACCACTGACCAAGATCTTCAAGATCAAGGAACGATTGATTACTGCCAGAGATCGACAGAAGAAGTATGCTGATAAGCGTAGGAAACCTCTTGAGTTCAGTATTGGAGACATGGTATTGTTGAAGGTTTCTCCATGGAAAGGGGTTATCCGATTTGTGAAGCGCAGCAAACTGAGTCCGAGAT
>CAJVGC010000275.1:0-26296 GCA_910822075.1 Senecio squalidus
GAAGGGATTCATGTAGATCCAGCCAAAATCGAAGCGATTGAGAAATGGCAAGCTCCGACCACCCCGACAGAAATCCGTCAGTTCCTAGGATTAGCGGGTTATTACCGAAGATTCATTGAGAATTTTTCAAAGATCGCGAAACCCCTCACCGAGCTCACCCAGAAGGATAAGGATTTTATCTGGGGAAAGGATCAGGAGGATTCTTTTCAGAAACTTAAGTACCAATTATGTCACGCACCGATCCTATCTCTACCAGAGGGCACAGATAACTTTATAGTATTTTGCGATGCCTCCCACCAAGGACTTGGATGCGTAATGCAGAAGGACAAGGTCATCGCTTACGCTTCCAGGCAGCTGAAGATCCACGAGCAGAACTACACCACGCACGACTTAGAGTTAGGAGCAGTCGTGTTTGCTTTGAAGATTTGGAGACACTACCTGTATGGTACTAAGTGTACGGTCTATACTGACCACAAGAGCCTCCAGCACATTTTAGATCAGAAAATGCTCAACATGAGGCAACGAAGATGGATAGAATTGCTAAGTGACTACGATTGCGAGATCAAATACCACCCGGGTAAGGCAAACGTAGTAGCAGATGCCCTGAGTAGGAAGGAAAGGGTAAAGCCATCCCGAGTTCGAGCATTGGGTATTCAGGTTCAGACGAGCCTTCGAGAACAGATTGCGAACGCGCAGCAAGAGGCGTTAAAGCCCGAGAACATTAAGTCCGAAACGCTTCATAATCACGAGAAAGAATTCGAGCGCAAGTCGGACAGAATTTACTACTTCAAAGGTCGAGCATGGATTCCAAGATCTGAGGATCTTCGCAAACTCATTTTGGATGAGGGCCACCGATCTAGGTATTCCATCCATCCGGGATCCGACAAGTTGTACAAGGATCTCCGGGAGTACTATTGGTGGCCAGGCATGAAGAAGGATATCGCCTTGTATGTGGCCAAGTGCCTTACTTGCTCCAAGGTCAAGGCGGAATATCAAAAGCCCTTCAGGATACTTCACAGCAGAGATCCCTATGTGGAAGTGGGAGCAGATTCTATGGATTTTATCACCAAGTGCCCCGAACGGCTAAGGGTAACGACACGATTGGGTAATCGTGGGACCGTCTGACCAAATCCGCTCATTCTTACCAATTAAGGAAAACCACACTATGGAAAAGCGCGCTCAAGTATACATCCACGAGATCGTCTCTCGTCATGGAACACCACTCTCCATCATCTCCGATAGGGACAGTCGTTTCACTTCCCGTTTCTGGAACCGTTCTACAGAAATCCTTAGGTACTCAGTTAGATCTCAGCACGGCGTATCACCCGCAGACTGACGGCCAGAGTGAAAGGACGATCCAAACACTTGAGGACATGCTGAGGGCCATGTGTAGTAGACTTCGGAGGAAGTTTGGGACAGCTCACCTCCCCCTGGTCGAGTTCTCCTACAATAACAGCTACCATGCCAGCATCAAGTGTGCGCCATTTCGAGCTCTTTATGTGGGCGTAAGTGCCGGTCACCGCTGCTGCTGGCTAGAGGCAGGCGACCGACAACTTCGAGACTCGATATCGTCCAGGCAACCATCGACAAGATCACCACTATTCGCGAACGATTGAAGAGTCCCGTACCGACAAAAGAGCTACGCCGACAACCGAAGGAAGCCCCTCGAGTTCCAGGTTGGCGACCGAGTACTCTCAAGTATCGCCCTGGAAAAAGGAGTAGTCCGCTTCGGGAAGCGCGGTAAACTAAGTCCGAGGTACACCGGTCCATTTAAAGTCATTGGCGTATTGGTCACCGTGCTATCGTCTTCAACTTCCTCAAGCTCTCGCAAATGTTCATAACGTGTTCCATGTCTCACACTTGAAAAAGGTCTGTCTGATGAGACAATCGTCATCCCTCTCGACGAGGGTAAAATCGACAACAAGCTAAATTTCATCGACGGAAACCGCTCGAAGTTGTTGACCGCGATGGTCAAACAACTCAGGCAGAGCCGTATTACGATAATCAAAGTTCGGTGGAACTCTCGACGTGGTCACGAATTCACATGGGAGCGTTGAAGACCAATTCCGTCAGAAGTACCCCCATCTGTTCGAGAACCTCTTCTTCCTGATAAGACGCACTAAATTTCGGGACGAAATTTCTTTCAACCCGGGGAGAGAATGTGACAACCGTCAAAATTCAGGTACTTGTGCAATTACTATATCGTTCGAAACGCTAGTTACTCTTTTGATCACGTTCGCTCTATTCTAATTCGTAACTTCGAGTCTGTACTTTGCCGGAACCAGTGTCGAATAACTTTCGGAATCAAATTAAAGTCCTATACCAAGAAAACACCCATTGAACTTTCCTAAGTTCATAACTTATCATAACTAAGAACTTATAATTAACAAAAAGGTCCAACGAAGCAATAACGCAAAAACGAAAATTTTGAAAAGGCTGAAAACTGCCCGGTGCGCCGCACCTAGTGCAGTGGTGCGCAGCACCTCGCGCCAGAAATTCAAATGTTACAATTTTAGTCCTTTACTCGTTTTTACAACCCACCACCATTTTGGCCAATCAAAAACGTCCCTTTATTGCTAGTTTACTGTCCCAATGCCAGATTATCACCCCCATTATCACCTCTATTCATTTTACTTTCATATTTACAAAAACTAAAAACACACACATACTCTTTCTCTCTAAAAACCCTCAAGAACACTTTCTCTTCCAGAAGCAATTCATCATTAAAATCCATATTTAAACCATACAAATCGTTCCTTTCATCAAGAGAAGCAAGGGGGTGTTGATATTTCGAAAAAGGACCACGGTTTGTAAAGATTTTTGGGGCTCAAATCCGACCAAAACTCTTCATCTAAGCTTTTCCTTCGGTAGATCTCTTTACTTTTACTATTCTTACACAAATACTCAATTGCATGTAAGATCTAACGGTTTAAAAATATGATTTTTCATAAATCTATGACTTTTTACGGTCAAAACGTTTTTAATCGAAATACTCTTTAGACGAATCTGTGGATGAAACACTTTTGAAACTGTTTAAAATGGTGTCTTAAAAGATATTTACCAATTGCATGTTTGATCTAAACAACAAAATGAGTTTTATAAAGATTTATGTCACTTTTCACACCAAAAACGATTTTTATCGAAATAATACTTAGATCTATATGTTTGTGGTTAAAAGTTGTTTAGAAACTGTGAAAACTTTATTTTATATGATATCTACTGGTTGCATGTCGAAATCCATAAGTCACAAAACGTTTTTAGCAAGAAAAACACAAAACGGGATTGAGACAGCAGCTAGGTGCGCCGCACCTGTGTCCAGGTGCGCAGCACCGAGCTGCTGTTCTCCCGAAAATCGTCGTTTCATTCGTTTAAAAGTTATATATACGTTCTGGACTTTTACCAATATCATTGTGGGACTGAGACAAATAAAAACAAGTATAATGGTGACTTGTATGAGACTTTTTGGACTCTAAAGAACTATAATATATATAATATCGTGTTTTAGGTGATTTGTGAGCGGAAGTGGTAGTACAATTTTTGGGCATGAAATTTGGGCGCGGAAGCGCTGCCCAAATTTCCTTAGAAATTGTAAGTCACTTCAGCGAGCAAAAGCACCTAAGGCCTAATGATCTAAAACGGAAATCGGACTTTTGGACAAAAACGATACAATACCTTTCGGACTATTTTCAACTATACTTGACTTTGACACTTAACGTTTAATAAAGTTTATCTATATTATTATATAAGAACATAATAATGTAACGACTAATTAAACTATCTTGGTAATCATTAGGCGATCCGTGATTCCCGGCTCACATATTCCGACCAAGTTTCCAAGTTCTCGTTCTCTTCGCAATCCGTGAGTTACAACCCCTCGTTTTATATATGTTTTTACATGACTTTGGGGGAAACATAAGATTAATTGCATTTTTAAACCTTATGAATCAAATTGCAATACATAAAACTTTGACTTTTGATCGACTCTTTGACTCTTATGCGTAAATTATTTGACTCTACTCAAACTTATTGGTTCTCTCTCTCTTTCAACTAAATTAATTATTGATGCTTGTATGCGTAACCAACCCTTGATGGAGCTATGACATGTTTTTTAAGTGATAGATCTCTCTCTCTCTCTCTCTTTTAAATAAAATTAAAAACTTAGTGCCCGATGTTCTGTTTCTCTGACTTTCACACTATTAGCTACTTAGCCGTTAGTAATTATGGGTATCGATACTTAGGAAAGAACCGTTCCTTGCTTAGATGGCAGTCTAAGTACATATTACTAAGATCAGTTTAATTTCCCGTTGAGAGGCGGGGAGTTGGGGCCGCACGGTTGGATAATCGGTTTAGTTGTGAACACTTAAGTTATAGATGCCAAGTGGTTGATACAAGAAAATCTAATTAGTTACTTACGCATAAACTTATAAACTTTTAGCGATTGTTATCCGCTTCTACTATTTGACTAAATTTGACTCTATTTGGTCTTTATAAACTTAGGGCACTCGTTACTCAGAATTTAAAGTATATAAATTTTTAAGCGACTTTCTCCGCTAATCTCCTTTATGGAAACCTCTACTTTTATATACTTTACTTACATTTTTATCGACTATTTAAACTGTAACTCACTCACTGCGTTTTCGTAGTTGACACTTTATCTTATGTTTCAGGAAATTAGTGTAAGCACGTGATGCATGGCATGGACGGGTCGAGGCGGTTGTGTGAGAACCTGTTTGGGAAAGGACTTGGCCATTTATTTTGGGAATTTTAAATGAAACTTATTTGTCGTGTAACAATGTTCTAAATTATCGTATTTGGTCTTTGGATGGATTGTAAACACTTTTACTTTTAAATTTAATGACTCAATGACCGTTATGTTTTATATGACCTGTGATATGATTTTCCAGCTCTTCACATTCCGTGTTTCCGCTTTAGCGGGGTGTGACATTCCTCTTTCTTAATCCCCTAGGTCGCAATAGCATTAATAATGCGTAAGAATGATATTAGAAGCCATTAATCCATTAAAAACTCATTTAAATCCAAAATAGCATTTAAAAATGAAAACCCAAATTTTAAAAACCCATAAGTGTTTTAAGCCACTAATTTTACAAAACACTACAATACATTACCATTTCTATTCCAAACTACCCTAATAAACTTTTAATTACCTAAATCAACTATCAAACCCACCTTATCCACATTAAAACGCTCAATTCCTTTTAAAACCTAGATTTCATCCCGAGTTAGAATCACGTTTAGGTGTCTAATATTCCTCTTTCTTAATCCCCTAGGTCGCAATAGCATTAAGAATGCTATTTGAAGCTATTTAATCCATAAAAACCTCAATCAAACCCAAAATACCATTTAAAAATCAAAACCCAAATTCTAAAAACCCATAGGTATTTTAAAAAACTAATTTTTCAAAACACTACCATACATTACTGTGACAACCGTCTTATTTCGAGTGAAAATCGCATTCTCTATCTTTGAGTTAAATTCGAATTGATCTCATCTTTACTTGTCTCATAAACTCGAGTGTGTGGAATCGAATCGGAATCACAAAATGAATCCTAATACCAAGAAAATACTTAGTGAACTTGTCTAAGTTCCTATCTAAAATAACCGGAAACTTTCAACTAACGAAACACTTAACAAAGAAAACTAAACAAAAACGAAAATATCTGAAAATCTGCCTCTTGCGGCGCAAGAGATAGGGTTGCGGCGCAAGAGGGTTCCAGATTTCAAATTTTTGGTTGTTGCTAGTGCTTAGTGACTCATACCAAACCGACCATATAGACCAATACTTGTAAAAACAAGTGTCAAACACTCCTTGAATCCAGATTTTGTACATGGGTATTACCCCCTTTGTTCCTTTCATTTACACAAACTCAAACACACACATAACCTCATACTCTCTCTCAATTCTCACATACAAACACATAACTCTTTCAAAAACAAACCCTCTAAAGGCATAATCTAAGTAATTCAAGGATATTTTCATACTTTCATCACCATCATTTCACCATCTAAAAGGTAAAAATCTTGTTCTTGAACTTATTTTTCATACTTACTTAAGATTATACATAAATCATCAAATCTATACATGTGTTATAAATAAAATGATGATAACATATCAAAAACTCCATTGCATGCAAGTTTTATTGGTAAAAATGGAGTTGATAAGATGGAAAAAATCTGGGATTTTCATTAAAATAAACAAAAGTTATGTTTTTCAACTTAAGATTTCGATTTATGACTCTAACCGAAGAAATCGACAGAATCTGTTGCATGCATGTAAAAATTACGAAATTTTGACCAAAGATATAAACTGTAAAATGTATCTTACTGTCAAAAATTGGAAACCTAACTCCTATTTTTCGATTTATTATGATGTTTACAGTATTTAATCTGATTTAATCTTGAATTTCTAGAAATCATACCAAACGAATTTATTAGCTTACAAAAATTGGATATAGTCTAGAACCTATCAAAATATGATTTTACAGATTTTACTGGAATTTTTGGAATTAATATACTCTTATTTACTGTTTTTACGATTAAAAACGCGTTAAATACGTAAACGACTCTAACTCCTTCAAAAACTGTCGGATTGAGACGAATCCAGTTCCTATGACTTCGTATTCCAGAATGTGATTTTTATGTTATTTTTATAAAATATTACAACAACAGAATCTGACAGTTTCATATTCGGTATAATTTAGGTTCACGCGATTCCGATTCCTATTCCGGTCACTCCACGCACACTCCTAGTAACATTCTCTCACTCTAGCGTAAGTCTTTGTGGTTCATTAGATTCATTTCACATATTTGAATTCAGTTTGTAAAGCGGGAAAGTGATTTGTTATTTTGGACATTCTTTATTTAGCGCGGAAGCTCTGCCGGATTTTCGTTAGAACCGACTCACCTCTATCCGAGCTATCTTTTCACCGCCTCATTTCACGTGAGTTACAACCCCACTCATTTACTGTTTTCAAATAACTTTTGGGGGAAACAAGAGATCTAAACGAACTTGGAACTGTTATGAACTTTTATTACTATTGAACTCTTATTGAACATTTTTTTGACAAACTTATGCTTATTTAGTTTTATCACTGGAACTTGTATGCGAAAACAGTTTTATGGCCGTTTGGCCTTTAATAAACTAAATGGTTTGCCACCCTTATTCGGCTTAATGGCTTGCCCCTTTTAATTGGCTTGCTAGTTCAAATCTCTTATAAATTTATAACTTTTGCCACACTCGGCACCGTATTTAATTTATTTATTGCCATTCTCGGCACTCATATGTACTTTGATTGATCGTATGACTACCATGACTCTTGAGGAATATAGCTACTCTAAGTGACTACTACTAGTTTAAAAATAAATTCAGTGCCTAATTTTCACCACACACTATTAGCTTTGTTAAGCCGTTTAGTAATTATGGGTATCGATACTTAGGAAATGACCGTTCCTTACTTAAGTGGCAACTTAAGTACATATTACTCGATCAGAAATGACTCCCCGTTGTAGTCGGGGTAAGAGGCATCACGGTTGGTTAATCGGTTTAGTGTGAACACTTAAGTTATTATGCCAAGTAGTCGTTATACATGTAATCAATCATAGTTTACTTATCATGCGCGTATAGAGTTATACGACTTCCGCATCTATCTCTAAATCAACTGTTTTGGTTCGAACTATTCTTTAAGTCTTAATCTACTTTTAGAAACTACTAAGTATAGCCATACTTAGCTCAAAACCTTTTTAGTCGAGGACTAGAAAACTGTAACTCACTCACTACTTTATTGTAGTTGACACTTTATCTCTTGTTTCAGGAAATCAAGTGTAAGACACGGAATGCAATACTTGGATGGGTCATGGAATGTCACGTGAAGTTATGAATTGGGAGAAGACCTATTTTACATGTTTTTGGGAATTTTATCAAACAATTTATTATGTTATGTCGTGATGTACTTTTCAATACTTGGTTATCTTAAACTGTAAACTCTTATTTACTTCTTAATGACTTGAAACCGTATGTTTTTATTATAACTCGTGTAATGATATCTTTGCTCTTCACACTTCCGTGTTTCCGCTTTAGCGGGGTGTGACAATTACCATTTCTATTCCAAACTACCCTAATAAATTTTTAATTACCTAAATCAACTATCAAACCCACCTAATCCCCATTAAAACGCTCATTTCCTTGTAAAACCTATATTTTATTCGAGTTAAAATCACGTTTAGGTATGTGATATTCCTCTTTCTTAATCCCCTAGGTCGAAATACAATTAATAATGCTTAAGAATGATATTAGAAGCCATTTAATCCATTAAAAACTCATTCAACCCCAAAATAGCATTTAAAAATGAAAACCCAAATTCTAAAAACCCATAGGTATTTTAAAACACTATTTTTACAAAACACTATCATACATTACCATTTCTATTCCCAACTACCCTAATAATCTTTTAATTACCTAACTCAACTATCAAACCCACCTTATCCAAATTAAAATGCTCATTTCCTTGTAAAACCTAGATTTCATCCCGAGTTAGAATCACGTTTAGGTGTGTAATATTCCTCTTTCCTAATCCCCTAGGTCGCAATAGCATTAAGAATGCTATTTGAAGCTATTTAATCCATAAAAACCTCAATCAAACCCAAAATACCATTTAAAAATCAAAACCCAAATTCCAAAAACCCATAGGTATTTTAAAAAACTAATTTTTTAAAACACTACCATACGTTACCATTTCTATTCCAAACTACGCTAATAAATTTTTAATTACCTAAATCAAATATCAAACCCACCTAATCCCCATTAAAACGCTCATTTTCTTGTAAAACCTATATTTCATTCGAGTTAAAATCACGTTTAGGTATGTGATATTCCTCTTTCTTAATCCCCTAGGTCGAAATACAATTAATAATGTTTAAGAATGATATTAGAAGCCAATTAATCCATTAAAAACTCATTCAACCCCAAAATAGCATTTAAAAATGAAAACCCAAATTTTAAAAACCCATAGGTATTTTAAAACACTATTTTTACAAAACACTATCATACATCACCATTTCTATTCCAAACTACCCTAGTAAACTTTTAATTACCTAACTCAACTATCAAACCCACCTTATCCAAATTAAAACGCTCATTTCCTTGTAAAACCTAGATTTCATCCCGAGTTAGAATCACGTTTAGGTGTGTAATATTCCCCTTTCTTAATCCCCTAGGTCGCAATAGCATTAATAATGCGTAAGAATGATATTAGAAGCCATTAATCCATTAAAAACTCATTTAAACCCAAAATAGCATTTAAAAATGAAAACCCAAATTTTAAAAACCCATATGTGTTTTAAGCCACTAATTTTACAAAACACTACAATACATTACCATTTCTATTCCAAACTACTCTAATAAACTTTTAATTACCTAAATCAACTATCAAACCCACCTTATCCACATTAAAACGCTCAATTCCTTTTAAAACCTAGATTTCATCCCGAGTTAGAATCACGTTTAGGTGTGTAATATTCCTCTTTCTTAATCCCCTAGGTCGTAATAGCATTAAGAATGCTATTTGAAGCTATTTAATCCATTAAAACCTCAATCAAACCCAAAATACCATTTAAAAATCAAAACCCAAATTCTAAAAACCCATAGGTATTTTAAAAAACTAATTTTTCAAAACACTACCATACATTACCATTTCTATTCCAAACTACCCTAATAAATTTTTAATTACCTAAATCAACTATCAAACCCACCTAATCCCCACTAAAACGCTCATTTCCTTGTAAAACCTATATTTCATTCGAGTTAAAATCACGTTTAGGTATATGATATTCCTCTTTCTTAATCCCCTAGGTCGAAATACAATTAATAATGCTTAAGAATGATATTAGAAGCCATTTAATCCATTAAAAACTCATTCAACCCCAAAATAGTATTTAAAAATGAAAACCCAAATTCTAAAAACCCATAGGTATTTTAAAACACTATTTTTACAAAACACTATCATACATTACCATTTCTATTCCCAACTACCCTAATAATCTTTTAATTACCTAACTCAACTATCAAACCCACCTTATCCAAATTAAAATGCTCATTTCCTTGTAAAACCTAGATTTCATCCCGAGTTAGAATCACGTTTAGGTGTGTAATATTTGTGACAACTCGTCTTTTCGAGTTGTTTTTCTTTACCGATATTTATTCTTTTTATTCGCAATGTTTTAGACCCTTGTATTTCGCTTATATTTACTCACGTTTATTGCATTTGAGTCGGGTTTATGTGTTTGTACTACTTTGTCTCTCGAGACGGAAGCTTTAGAATCACCTAAGTGCCTAATATCTAGTATTCTCACGTTATTAAAGTATTGCGTTTACGCCATAATCGTCGGTTAAGAAAATCATTATTTCGAAATTTCATTACAAAGTTAGTCCTCTAACTTAATCTGTTACACAGTTAGTCCTTTAACGGAGAAACTAACGGAATCTGTTACACACCTAGTCCTTTAACGAAAAGTTAACAGAAACTGGTCAGGAAAGACCCCGGTGCGCAGCACCAGGGTACTAGGTGCGCAGCACCTAGTGCTTTTTCGGCTAAAATCCAATTTTTCGAGTTTTGGTCAATTCCTTGAGATGCTACAACCCCTTTTTCACGTGATTTTTACTGCAAACTCCCCCATTTGGATATGTTAGATTCAAATGTGGATCTCAAAGCATGTTAGAGCCAATTCTCTTTCCAAACTTCAAACTTTTACATCAAACATGAATTCACTTTTGGTCACACAATTCTCTCTTCACAATTGACTCACTTTCTCTCAACCTTTCCAGAGAATAGAGAGCTTTTCCACTAGGGTATTGAAGAGAAATCCATCCTAAGAAGTTTACAACTTCATCTCTCAAGGATCCTTCTCAAAGACCATCATTTCGGTAAGTGTTTTCTTAAGAGTTTTCTTCATTTTATTCTCTTTTCTTCCATTTAACTTGGAGTTCTAACTCATAAATCTTATTTCCCTTGTCTCTACCAAGTTTTGATTCCAATGACACCCATGAAGATGAGGAGTTCCGGTGATTTTCCTTGAAGAAACTTTGTTTCGGTTTTGGGGTAAGTAAACTCTCCGAAAATTCTTTATCTTTTTCTTCTTTGGAACCCCCCTAACATCTTTCTTTTCATGTGTGAAATGGAAGCTCTCTTACCTTCCCGGAATCCTCCCATCACCTTGGAGCTTAGTGATTTTCGGTGAAAGTAACACTTTGAAACACTTGGTAAGAAAGTTTTCTTCGAAAATTCATTTAAACTCCTTCTTTTTGAGGCTCTTACTAATCGGTGGTTTTATTGGTATTTTGGAGTCTTATACCTCCTCACCACCACTCTTGAAGTCTCCTCCTTATCGAAGTTCTTGCAAGATTTCAATAATCGACACGTCTTGCGGGTGAAATCGGTAGAATATTTTAACCTCTTATCTTTTCATTTCCTTACTTTCAAATTCGGTTTTAAGCCTTGAAAATGGTTAGGTTAACCTATTAGACCAACACCTATCAATCTCAGAAAGTTTGGACTTAAAACATGTAAAATAAGTAAAGATAAGATTATTACCGAAATTAACGTATCTTATGATAAATATATGTAAAACCACACATTTAGACATATATGACACTTGGTAAATGTTAATTGAACCTAAACTAACAATTGATCAGTTTACACTTTCGCCTAAAAACGTCAAACGAAACAGTTAGCAACAAAAAACGTAAATTTCGTAAAGTTGGAAAATGGCTCGGTGCTAAGCACCACCCCCTTGGTGCGCAGCACCAAGGGTCTGTCCCTCCAAAAAATGTCGTTTTTGTTCGTTTCGACTTAGACTCTTAACGTGTTTTGACCTTAACTCATATCAGTAACTTATTATGTATAAAAGTAGCATATAAGCCAACCTAACGTCTTTGGACTCAAAGACATTATCGCAATCTTAAACTTCATTGGGAATATTTAAACAAACGTTTATTTACTTTTCCGGAAAATCGTCATAAATCATTTTTACTTCATTATTCTGAAAATAAAAGTATTTTACTCTTAAAGTGTCAAGTTAACTTCCATTCTATAAATCGTTGACTTTGACTTTTATTCAAATAGTTGACTTTTGACTAATCTAAATCAATATCTTTAATTTTGACTTTTCCTTCCAATTGTTGACTTTGACTTTAATCAAGTCACATCTTTGACTTTGACCAAGTCAACATCTTCGACGTTGACTTTGGTTGACTTCAATAAACTTTGGTAACGGTATTCCTTTCAATCGACGTTCCTGTTAGTCAAGTTCGGCTCGGAATGTTATTCCTTCCTAATAGTCATTATGACGTGAAACTTATCGATATTTTCCTATCGTCTCTATCGGCGCGGAACATCGTCACCTTGAAACGTCATCACGACTCGACTTGGAAATCGTTGGAATATCTTATTAAATCTTAAATTCTAAACTTAACCGACAAGGCTAAACCGAACTATGTTATTGAGATACTTAGTTGTTATATTGATTTAGGGCACTTAGGCGGCGGATTATTAGCTTCTTATTGATTATTACCCGATCTCTTGCCGAGCTTATTTTGTGAGTTATTCGAAGCCCTTTTCTCTTATTATTTTGGGCTGGAAAGCGTTTATGAAATTTTATATGATACATATCTTGTATGCCTAGTGTATTAGTATCACCTTAGATTAGGATGCTTTTAGGCTCTTGGTGAGCCCCCCTTTCACACTTGTTTGCTATATGCCCACGGTTCATATATATAGATCTATATGGGTTTGACCAACCCTCATTACTCGAGAGGATAGCCCTACGAGTGAATGTTATGGCCGTATGATAAATTTATGCCTTTGGTATGCATCGCCTTAGGTTAGGGGATCGGTGGTCATGATAGTGTATGAAATCTTTGGTATCTATACTCACACTAGGGTTGTACATCAAGATATGCTTTTAAAACTTCTATGTTTACTAAATCTTTTATTGGGGTCAAATCTTATTTCCCGAATAATTCACCAACATTGTGTTGATGTCGTTTTTAACGCTTTTTCAGGAGTTTGAGGATTTTAGTTGATCATGCCTTGCATCTTTTGGGATCATATATTACTTGTATTTGGAATTCGTTTGTTTGATGTAATTCCTTTATGATCCGAGTATTTGACATTGTATTGTATTAGTACTTGACTTTGATTTCACATTCGATTATGTATTGTATTTTAAAACCTTGAGGCATGATTAATACATTATGATGTTTTGTTTACGGTTGTATGTTGTAATCCTTGACTCTTGATATCTTTAACTGGAACACTCTGCGTTCCGCTTTTAGCGGGGTGTTACAGAAATTGGTATCAGAGCCAATGGTTATAGCGAACCAAGTGGCTTTATGAAGGAAATCACTTGGACTATGACCGGAGGCTTTTTCAATCGATTTTCTCTGATTTGCTATGTGTGTACCATTTTGCCTTATGTGCTTATTTTTTTTTTTCTTTTCGCTTTTGTTATTTTTTGGCACTTGGCCTTACCTTTCGTGTTGCACACATCTTGCTTATCAAGTTCCTTCTTTTTAGTTTCAGAACGATGCCGCCTGTGAAGACGACAGCGACGAGATGGTCAGCGAGACATGGTCGTCCGAGCGCGAGAAATTGTAACACGACTCCGAGTGTGGAAGTCAGTGATGAAGAAATGGATATGACGACAGACATCGGTCAACTCGTCGCCGAGCAGTTAGCAGCTTTGATACCCACTATTGTCGCCCAGATCAGGGATAGCACAGCACAGAGTAGCGATGTTGGATTACCGTCAGTTGAGGTTAAGCGTAATACCGGAAAGAAACGAAGTGGTAGCTCTCGTCATGGTAAATTGTGGAAGAAAGCTAGGAGACAGAATATTCGTCGGGTAGTAACCCCGGGTACTCAGAGCAAGTATCCGAAATGTGGACGGTGCGGAAATCATCATTCTCAGGAGGTGAAGTGTTGGGAGTGTAAGAAGTGCAAGAAGTTAGGACACACTGATAGGTATTGCCGTGACCAGAAGGGCAAGTGTTTTGAGTGTGGTTCTGCCGAGCATCTTAGGAACATGTGCCCAGAGTTAGTTGCAGTTAGGGTTGGTACTTCGTCCGATTTGGATACCCGTGGTAAAGCACTTGTTATTGAAGCGCAGGAGACTCAACATGATCCTCGCGTCGTTACGGGTACTTTCTTTATCTAAGTTCAGTATGCATTATTACTATTTCTGGTTTTAATGATTGACCTTGAATCTCTTAGTGTTGCGCACTTTCCTTTCATTTTCTTTTCCTTTATTTTTTCGTCTTACGTCCCTTTCGCGTTGGAACCGAAGAAAACTCATATCTGCAAAGAAGTCGGCAAGACGAAGTTGTCCTACTAGTGCGATTCCGAGAGGTTCGACTCCAGATTTTAGTCCATCATTGAAGAACTTCATATCTATTGAGATTAGGACTATGTTTGCTCGTACTTCTAGATTGATAGTGTCTTCCTTCGAGATAGAGTTAGCCGATGGTGAGTTTTGCCTACTACCGAAGTACTTTCTGTATATAGTGTTAGTTCGACGATCACTTTTTCCTAATCGACTTGATTCCGATTACGCTAGGCAGCTTCGACGTTATTATCAGTGTGAATTGGCTAACGACACACCGCGCAGAGATCGTATGTTTCGAGAAGATGATTCGTATCCCGTTGCCAATTGGTGGTCCGTTGTTGGTTCAGGGGAACAAGGCGGGGAAGCGCCTTAAGATTGTTTCATGTATGAAGGTTCGGGAATACACCAAGAAGGATTGCACACTTTTTCTTGCACACCTTGTGAAGAAAGACACTACGGGGCAGATTGAGGAGCAGCCGGTAGTTCGTGACTTCCTGATGTATTTCCAGAGGACTTGCCTGGTTTACCCCCTAGCAGACAGGTAGAGTTCCGTATAGACTTGGTTCCTGGAGCAGCGCCGGTGGCGAAGGCTCCTTATCGGTTAGCACCTTCGGAGATGTTAGAGTTATCGAAGCAGATTCAGGAGTTGGTGGATAAAGGCTTTGTTAGACCGAGTTTCTCTCCTTGGGGCGCGCCGGTACTCTTCGTTAAGAAAAAGGATGGATCTATGAGGTTGTGTATCGACTACAGGGAGCTGAATAAGCTGACGGTGAAGAATCGGTATCCCTTGCCACGTATAGATGACTTGTTCGATCAGCTTCAGGGTTCATGTTTCTTTTCGAAGATTGATTTACGATCCGGATATCATCAGTTGAGAGTGCAGAAGGAGGACATTCCGAAGACCGCCTTCAGGACGCGTTATGGTCACTTCGAGTTTTTGGTTATGCCTTTCGGTCTTTCGAATGCGCCTGCAGCTTTCATGGACATGATGAACCGTATATGTCGTCCGTACCTCGACAAATTCGTGATTGTTTTCATCGACGACATTCTGATATATTCTCGTAGCCGGGAAGAGCACGAGGAACATTTGAGACTAGTGTTGGAGTTGTTGAGGCAGGAGAAACTCTATGCTAAGTTCTCGAAATGCGAGTTTTGGTTATCTGCGGTTCAGTTTCTTGGCCACGTGGTTAGTGGTGAGGGCATTCACGTTGATCCTACCAAGATTGAAGCCGTTAGAGATTTGGGTCGCTCCGAAGACACCCACTGAGATCCGGTCATTCTTGGGTTTAGCAGGTTACTATCGTCGTTTCATCGAGTTTTTTTTCGAAGATAGCCTCGCCTATGAATAAATTGACCCAGAAGAGTGAGGAGTTTGTCGGGGGTGTAGAGCAGGAAGTTATGATACCATCTGGGTTATCGTCGATCGGCTGACTAAGTCAGCGCACTTTCTTCCTATTCGTGAAGAATACCGAGTAGTGAAATTATCTAGATTGTACATCGACGAGATCGTGGATAGACATGGTATTCCAGTATCATTGATTCAGACCGTGATGCATGATTTACTTCGAGATTATAGCAGTCTTTACAGCGAGCCTTGAGTATCAGATTAGACATGAGTACGACATACCATCTTCAGATTGATGATCGGAGTGAGCGTACTATTCAGACATTGGAGGATATGCTTCGAGCTTGTGTGCTAGATTTTGGTGGGAGCTGGGATCGACATTTACCATTGGTCGAGTTCTCGTATAATAATAGTTACCACGCCAGTATCAATTGTGCGCCATTTGAGGCTCTCTACGGTAGGAAGTGTAGATCTCCGATATGTTGGGCAGAGATAGGAGATAGCCAGATTACGGGTCCCGAGTTGATTCAGGAGACGACGGATAAGATTTTCAAGATCAAGGATCGTTTGATAGCCGCCCGAGACCGTCAGAAGAAGTACGCGGATTTGCGTAGGAGACCTTTGGAGTTTCAGGTTGGAGATATGGTATTGTTGAAAGTTTCTCCGTGGAAGGGTGTGTTTCGATTTGAGAAACGCAGCAAGCTTAGTCCACGTTTTACGGGTCCTTTTAGGATATTGTCTCGTGTTGGCCCAGTGGCTTATCGTCTTGAGTTGCCACCTGAGTTGTGCGGTGTGTACAACGTATTTCATGTATCGCATCTCAAGAAGTGCCTTGCGGATGAGACCCTGATTGTACCCCTGGAGAAACTATGTTTGGATGACTCGCTTCGTGTGATAGAGGAGCCGGTGGAGATTGTTGACCGAGATGTCAAGAAGTTACGGCGGAGTCGGATTCCGATAGTGAAGGTCCGATGGAACTCCAAGGTTGGAGCTGAGTTTACATGGGAACGGGAGGACGAAATGCAGAAGAAGTATTCACATCTCCTTCCTAGCAGCAGTTTTAGGTAGAATTTCGAGGACGAAATTCCTTTTTACTGGGGGATGCTGTGACAACTCGTCTTTTCGAGTTGTTTTTCTTTACCGATATTTATTCTTTTTATTCGCAATGTTTTAGACCCTTGTATTTCGCTTATATTTACTCACGTTTATCGCATTTGAGTCGGGTTTATGTGTTTGTACTACTTTGTCTCTCGAGACGGAAGCTTTAGAATCACCTAAGTGCCTAATATCTAGTATTCTCACGTTATTAAAGTATTGCGTTTACGCCATAATCGTCGGTTAAGAAAATCATTATTTCGAAATTTCATTACAAAGTTAGTCCTCTAACTTAATCTGTTACACAGTTAGTCCTTTAACGGAGAAACTAACGGAATCTGTTACACACCTAGTCCTTTAACGAAAAGTTAACAGAAACTGGTCAGGAAAGACCCCGGTGCGCAGCACCAGGGTACTAGGTGCGCAGCACCTAGTGCTTTTTCGGCTAAAATCCAATTTTTCGAGTTTTGGTCAATTCCTTGAGATGCTACAACCCCTTTTTCACGTGATTTTTACTGCAAACTCCCCCATTTGGATATGTTAGATTCAAATGTGGATCTCAAAGCATGTTAGAGCCAATTCTCTTTCCAAACTTCAAACTTTTACATCAAACATGAATTCACTTTTGGTCACACAATTCTCTCTTCACAATTGACTCACTTTCTCTCAACCTTTCCAGAGAATAGAGAGCTTTTCCACTAGGGTATTGAAGAGAAATCCATCCTAAGAAGTTTACAACTTCATCTCTCAAGGATCCTTCTCAAAGACCATCATTTCGGTAAGTGTTTTCTTAAGAGTTTTCTTCATTTTATTCTCTTTTCTTCCATTTAACTTGGAGTTCTAACTCATAAATCTTATTTCCCTTGTCTCTACCAAGTTTTGATTCCAATGACACCCATGAAGATGAGGAGTTCCGGTGATTTTCCTTGAAGAAACTTTGTTTCGGTTTTGGGGTAAGTAAACTCTCCGAAAATTCTTTATCTTTTTCTTCTTTGGAACCCCCCTAACATCTTTCTTTTCATGTGTGAAATGGAAGCTCTCTTACCTTCCCGGAATCCTCCCATCACCTTGGAGCTTAGTGATTTTCGGTGAAAGTAACACTTTGAAACACTTGGTAAGAAAGTTTTCTTCGAAAATTCATTTAAACTCCTTCTTTTTGAGGCTCTTACTAATCGGTGGTTTTATTGGTATTTTGGAGTCTTATACCTCCTCACCACCACTCTTGAAGTCTCCTCCTTATCGAAGTTCTTGCAAGATTTCAATAATCGACACGTCTTGCGGGTGAAATCGGTAGAATATTTTAACCTCTTATCTTTTCATTTCCTTACTTTCAAATTTGGTTTTAAGCCTTGAAAATGGTTAGGTTAACCTATTAGACCAACACCTATCAATCTCAGAAAGTTTGGACTTAAAACATGTAAAATAAGTAAAGATAAGATTATTACCGAAATTAACGTATCTTATGATAAATATATGTAAAACCACACATTTAGACATATATGACACTGGTAAATGTTAATTGAACCTAAACTAACAATTGATCAGTTTACACTTTCGCCTAAAAACGTCAAACGAAACAGTTAGCAACAAAAAACGTAAATTTCGTAAAGTTGGAAAATGGCTCGGTGCTAAGCACCACCCCCTTGGTGCGCAGCACCAAGGGTCTGTCCTCCAAAAAATGTCGTTTTTGTTCGTTTTCGACTTAGACTCTTAACGTGTTTTGACCTTAAACTCATATCAGTAACTTATTATGTATAAAAGTAGCATATAAGCCAACCTAACGTCTTTGGACTCAAAGACATTATCGCAATCTTAAACTTCATTGGGAATATTTAAACAAACGTTTATTTACTTTTCCGGAAAATCATTAAAACCGTCATAAATCATTTTTACTTCATTATTCTGAAAATAAAAGTATTTTTACTCTTAAAGTGTCAAGTTAACTTCCATTCTATAAATCGTTGACTTTGACTTTTATTCAAATAGTTGACTTTTGACTAATCTAAATCAATATCTTTAATTTTGACTTTTCCTTCCAATTGTTGACTTTGACTTTAATCAAGTCACATCTTTGACTTTGACCAAGTCAACATCTTCGACGTTGACTTTGGTTGACTTCAATAAACTTTGGTAACGGTATTCCTTTCAATCGACGTTCCTGTTAGTCAAGTTCGGCTCGGAATGTTATTCCTTCCTAATAGTCATTATGACGTGAAACTTATCGATATTTTCCTATCGTCTCTATCGGCGCGGAACATCGTCACCTTGAAACGTCATCACGACTCGACTTGGAAATCGTTGGAATATCTTATTAAATCTTAAATTCTAAACTTAACCGACAAGGCTAAACCGAACTATGTTATTGAGATACTTAGACTTTGTTATATTGATTTAGGGCACTTAGGCGGCGGATTATTAGCTTCTTATTGATTATTACCCGATCTCTTGCCGAGCTTATTTTGTGAGTTATTCGAAGCCCTTTTCTCTTATTATTTTGGGCTGGAAAGCGTTTATGAAATTTTATATGATACATATCTTGTATGCCTAGTGTATTAGTATCACCTTAGATTAGGATGCTTTTAGGCTCTTGGTGAGCCCCCCTTTCACACTTGTTTGCTATATGCCCACGGTTCATATATATAGATCTATATGGGTTTGACCAACCCTCATTACTCGAGAGGATAGCCCTACGAGTGAATGTTATGGCCGTATGATAAATTTTATGCCTTTGGTATGCATCGCCTTAGGTTAGGGGATCGGTGGTCATGATAGTGTATGAAATCTTTGGTATCTATACTCACACTAGGGTTGTACATCAAGATATGCTTTTAAAACTTATATGTTTACTAAATCTTTTATTGGGGTCAAATCTTATTTACTTATTGCGAATAATTCACCAACATTGTGTTGATGTCGTTTTTAACGCTTTTTCAGGAGTTTGAGGATTTTAGTTGATCATGCCTTGCATCTTTTGGGATCATATATTACTTGTATTTGGAATTCGTTTTGTTTGATGTAATTCCTTTATGATCCGAGTATTTGACATTGTATTGTATTAGTACTTGACTTTGATTTCACATTCGATTATGTATTGTATTTTAAAACCTTGAGGCATGATTAATACATTATGATGTTTTGTTTACGGTTGTATGTTGTAATCCTTGACTCTTGATATCTTTAACTGGAACACTCTGCGTTCCGCTTTTAGCGGGGTGTTACAATATTCCTCTTTCTTAATCCCCTAGGTCGCAATAGCATTAAGAATGCTATTTGAAGCTATTTAATCCATAAAAACCTCAATCAAACCCAAAATACCATTTAAAAATCAAAACCCAAATTCCAAAAACCCATAGGTATTTTAAAAAACTAATTTTTTAAAACACTACCATACGTTACCATTTCTATTCCAAACTACGCTAATAAATTTTTAATTACCTAAATCAACTATCAAACCCACCTAATCCCCATTAAAACGCTCATTTTCTTGTAAAACCTATATTTCATTCGAGTTAAAATCACGTTTAGGTATGTGATATTCCTCTTTCTTAATCCCCTAGGTCGAAATACAATTAATAATGTTTAAGAATGATATTAGAAGCCAATTAATCCATTACAAACTCATTCAACCCCAAAATAGCATTTAAAAATGAAAACCCAAATTTTAAAAACCCATAGGTATTTTAAAACACTATTTTTACAAAACACTATCATACATCACCATTTCTATTCCAAACTACCCTAATAACTTTTAATTACTTAACTCAACTATCAAACCCACCTTATCCAAATTAAAACGCTCATTTCCTTGTAAAACCTAGATTTCATCCCGAGTTAGAATCACGTTTAGGTGTGTAATATTCCTCTTTCTTAATCCCCTAGGTCGCAATAGCATTAATAATGCGTAAGAATGATATTAGAAGCCATTAATCCATTAAAAACTCATTTAAACCCAAAATAGCATTTAAAAATGAAAACCCAAATTTTAAAAACCCATATGTGTTTTAAGCCACTAATTTTACAAAACACTACAATACATTACCATTTCTATTCCAAACTACCCTAATAAACTTTTAATTACCTAAATCAACTATCAAACCCACCTTATCCACATTAAAACGCTCAATTCCTTTTAAAACCTAGATTTCATCCCGAGTTAGAATCACGTTTAGGTGTGTAATATTCCTCTTTCTTAATCCCCTAGGTCGCAATAGCATTAAGAATGCTATTTGAAGCTATTTAATCCATCAAAACCTCAATCAAACCCAAAATACCATTTAAAAATCAAAACCCAAATTCTAAAAACCCATAGGTATTTTAAAAAACTAATTTTTAAAACACTACCATACATTACCATTTCTATTCCAAACTACGCCTAATAAATTTTAATTACCTAAATCAACTATCAAACCCACCTAATCCCCATTAAAACGCTCATTTCTTTGTAAAACCTATATTTCATTCGAGTTAAAATCACGTTTAGGTATGTGATATTCCTCTTTCTTAATCCCCTAGGTCGAAATACAATTAATAATGCTTAAGAATGATATTAGAAGCCATTTAATCCATTAAAAACTCATTCAACCCCAAAATAGCATTTAAAAATGAAAACCCAAATTCTAAAAACCCATAGGTATTTTAAAACACTATTTTTACAAAACACTATCATACATCACCATTTCTATTCCAAACTACCCTAATAAACTTTTAATTACCTAACTCAACTATCAAACCCACCTTATCCAAATTAAAACGCTCATTTCCTTGTAAAACCTAGATTTCATCCCAAGTTAGAATCACGTTTAGGTGTGTAATATTCCTCTTTCTTAATCCCCTAGGTCGCAATAGCATTAATAATGCGTAAGAAGAATATTAGAAGCCATTAATCCATTAAAAACTCATTTAAACCCAAAATAGCATTTAAAAATGAAAACCCAAATTCTAAAAACCCATATGTGTTTTTTTTGGTATAAGGGAAATTACCCCGGTAAATTATATTAACACCAAAAAGCCAATAAGTACAATGGAATGTGGCTGAACTACCACATTAACCTCAAGACTAGTTTGAACATACTAAGACAAACCCATATGTGTTTTAAGCCACTAATTTTACCAAACACTACAATACATTACCATTTCTATTCCAAACTACCCTAATAAACTTTTAATTACCTAAATCAACTATCAAACCCACCTTATCCACATTAAAACGCTCATTTTCTTGTATAACCTAGATTTCATCCCGAGTTAGAATCACGTTTAGGTGTGTAATATTCCTCTTTCTTAATCCCCTAGGTCGCAATAGCATTAAGAATGCTATTTGAAACTATTTAATCCATCAAAACCTCAATCAAACCCAAAATACCATTTAAAAATCAAAACCCAAATTCTAAAAACCCATAGGTATTTTAAAAAACTAATTTTTTAAAACACTACCATACATTACCATTTCTATTCCAAACTACCCTAATAAATTTTAATTACCTAAGTCAACTATCAAACCCACCTAATCCCCATTAAAACGCTCATTTCCTTGTAAACCTATATTTCATTCGAGTTAAAATCACGTTTAGGTATGTGATATTCCTCTTTCTTAATCCCCTAGGTCGAAATACAATTAATAATGCTTAAGAATGATATTAGAACCCATTTAATCCATTAAAAACTCATTCAACCCCAAAATAGCATTTAAAAATGAAAACCCAAATTCTAAAAACCCATAGGTATTTTAAAACACTATATTTACAAAACACTATCATACATCACCATTTCTATTCCAAACTACCCTAATAAACTTTTAATTACCTAACTCAACTATCAAACCCACCTTATCCAAATTAAAACGCTCATTTCCTTGTAAAACCTAGATTTCATCCCGAGTTAGAATCACGTTTAGGTGTGTAATATTCCTCTTTCTTAATCCCCTAGGTCGCAATAGCATTAAGAATGCTATTTGAAACTATTTAATCCATCAAAACCTCAATCAAACCCAAAATACCATTTAAAAATCAAAACCCAAATTCTAAAAACCCATAGGTATTTTAAAAAACTAATTTTTTAAAACACTACCATACATTACCATTTCTATTCCAAACTACCCTAATAAATTTTAATTACCTAAGTCAACTATCAAACCCACCTAATCCCCATTAAAACGCTCATTTCCTTGTAAACCTATATTTCATTCGAGTTAAAATCACGTTTAGGTATGTGATATTCCTCTTTCTTAATCCCCTAGGTCGAAATACAATTAATAATGCTTAAGAATGATATTAGAAGCCATTTAATCCATTAAAAACTCATTCAACCCCAAAATAGCATTTAAAAATGAAAACCCAAATTCTAAAAACCCATAGGTATTTTAAAACACTATTTTTACAAAACACTATCATACATCACCATTTCTATTCCAAACTACCCTAATAAACTTTTAATTACCTAACTCAACTATCAAACCCACCTTATCCAAATTAAAACGCTCATTTCCTTGTAAAACCTAGATTTCATCCCGAGTTAGAATCACGTTTAGGTGTGTAATATTCCTCTTTCTTAATCCCCTAGGTCGCAATAGCATTAATAATGCGTAAGAATGATATTAGAAGCCATTAATCCATTAAAAACTCATTTAAACCCAAAATAGCATTTAAAAATGAAAACCCAAATTCTAAAAACCCATAGGTGTTTTAAGCCACTAATTTTACAAAACACTACAATACATTACCATTTCTATTCCAAACTACCCTAATAAACTTTTAATTACCTAAATCAACTATCAAACCCACCTTATCCACATTAAAACGCTCATTCCTTGTAAAACCTAGATTTCATCCCGAGTTAGAATCACGTTTAGGTGTGTAATATTCCTCTTTCTTAATCCCCTAGGTCGCAATAGCATTAAGAATGCTATTTGAAGCTATTTAATCCATCAAAACCTCAATCAAACCCAAAATACCATTTAAAAATCAAAACCCAAATTCTAAAAACCCATAGGTATTTTAAAAAACTAATTTTTCAAAACACTACCATACATTACCATTTCTATTCCAAACTACCCTAATAAATTTTTAATTACCTAAATCAACTATCAAACCCACCTAATCCCCATTAAAACGCTCATTTCCTTGTAAAACCTATATTTCATTCGAGTTAAAATCACGTTTAGGTATGTGATATTCCTCTTTCTTAATCCCCTAGGTCGAAATACAATTAATAATGCTTAAGAATGATATTAGAAGCCATTTAATCCATTAAAAACTCATTCAACCCCAAAATAGCATTTAAAAATGAAAACCCAAATTCTAAAAACCCATAGGTATTTTAAAACACTATTTTTACAAAACACTATCATACATTACCATTTCTATTCCAAACTACCCTAATAAACTTTTAATTACCTAACTCAACTATCAAACCCACCTTATCCAAATTAAAACGCTCATTTCCTTGTAAAACCTAGATTTCATCCCGAGTTAGAATCACGTTTAGGTGTGTAATATTCCTCTTTCTTAATCCCCTAGGTCGCAATAGCATTAAGAATGCTATTTGAAGCTATTTAATCCATCAAAACCTCAATCAAACCCAAAATACCATTTAAAAATCAAAACCCAAATTCTAAAAACCCATAGGTATTTTAAAAAACTAATTTTTTAAACACTACCATACATTACCATTTCTATTCCAAACTACCCTAATAAATTTTTAATTACCTAAATCAACTATCAAACCCACCTAATCCCCATTAAAACGCTCATTTCCTTGTAAAACCTATATTTCATTCGAGTTAAAATCACGTTTAGGTATGTGATATTCCTCTTTCTTAATCCCCTAGGTCGAAATACAATTAATAATGCTTAAGAATGATATTAGAAGCCAATTAATCCATTAAAAACTCATTCAACCCCAAAATAGCATTTAAAAATGAAAACCCAAATTCTAAAAACCCATAGGTATTTTAAAACACTATTTTTACAAAACACTATCATACATCACCATTTCTATTCCAAACTACCCTAATAAACTTTTAATTACCTAACTCAACTATCAAACCCACCTTATCCAAATTAAAACGCTCATTTCCTTGTAAAACCTAGATTTCATCCCGAGTTAGAATCACGTTTAGGTGTGTAATATTCCCCTTTCTTAATCCCCTAGGTCGCAATAGCATTAATAATGCGTAAGAATGATATTAGAAGCCATTAATCCATTAAAAACTCATTTAAACCCAAAATAGCATTTAAAAATGAAAACCCAAATTTTAAAAACCCATATGTGTTTTTTTCCGGTAAATTATATTAACACCAAAAACCAATAGAGTACAATGGAATGTGGCTGAAGTACCACATTAACCTCAGGACTAGCCTGAACAGAACAAGACAAGATGACAAACCATCTGTCTACATACTAAGCAATACAAGAAAAGGAAACTAAATAACGAAATCGCCTAAATCAGAAGAGATTCCGGAATATTCCAATTCCTCAACAGATCCAACGCCGCTCTCGAATTCTTGAATCTACATGACAAAAGCCTGGCACGAACATCAGCCAAAATATTATCCACAAGAACATTAACCGTTCTTTTGGATCCCGTATATAATCTATCATTTCTTTCGCGCCAAATGAAATACATGGCAGCAGCCAGAACCAGCTTGGCTATGACGCTAACCGAAGACCGACGATGAGCAAATGGAAGAATGGTCCCAACGATATCCGTGAGACATGGAGGACTACTCTGAAGACCAGCCTGCCCCCGAACTTGAAACCAAACTTGCCTGGCATAAGAGATGGGCATGAGAATCTGGCTGAGTTTCACAAAGAGTACAATGAGAAACCAACAAAGGAGACACATCCCAAGAGCTAAGAACATCCTGGGTTCTGAGCTTGCCTTTGATTGCTAACCAAACAAGGAAAGCATGCTTTGGAATATTATTCGAGAACCAAACCACATCAGCCCAAGGAACCGGATTATGGTACGGACGAATAGTATTCCAAACAGCACGAACCGAAAACATCTGAACTGACCCAGACCTATCCCTCCACTCCAGACTATCTTGAATCCCAGTACTAAAACTAGGATTAGGGATAGAGAGAAGAGAAGGGTAAGCAGTACCGAGGTCGGGAGGCCATACCAAAGAGCCAGACGCCGCAATATCTGCAACCCTGGATGAGATAGAAAGATCCGCCCCATACATGTCTCGAGTGGACACAAGGCCCGCAATGGGACTCAAATCACACCACTTGTCATACCAAATCGAAGTACCATTACCATCACCAATCTTGTGCCAAATAAAATCACGAACAACTGGCCGCAGCTGTAACAACTTTCTCCATCCCCATGACATAGAACCACGGCATGGAATAGTCCAGAAATTCCGATCTCTTATCTTGTGCAAATGGGTCCAAGCAACCCATAAGGACTCCTTACGCATAAGGAGCTTCCAAAGCTGACTAACCATAAGAGCTTGTTAC
>CAJVGC010000276.1:0-26732 GCA_910822075.1 Senecio squalidus
CGGTTATTATAAAGTTTATTAGGGTAGTGTGGGAGTTTGGACTAGAAATTGTAATGTATGGTAAGGTTTTTAGAAAATTAGGGTTTAAAAGTACCTATGGGTTTTTAGAATTAGGGTTTTGATTTTAAAAGGGTATTTTTTGTTTGATTGAGTTTTTTATGGATGAAATGGCTTCTAATATCCTTCTTCAGACATTCTTCAATTCTATTTTGACCTACGGGATTATGAAACATGAATATCACCCACCTAAACCGTGATTCTAACTCGTACCGGAAGAAATATAGGTTTTATAAGGAAATGAGGGTTTTAATGGGTATAACGTGGTTTGGATTGTTGATTTCGGTTATTATAAAGTTTATTAGGGTAGTGTGGGAGTTTGGACTAGAAATTGTAATGTATGGTAAGGTTTTTAGAAAATTAGGGTTTAAAAGTACCTATGGGTTTTTAGAATTAGGGTTTTGATTTTAAAAGGGTATTTTTTGTTTGATTGAGTTTTTTATGGATGAAATGGCTTCTAATATCCTTCTTCAGACATTCTTCACGTCATTTTGACCTACGGGATTATGAAACATGAATATCACCCACCTAAACCGTGATTCTAACTCGTACCGGAAGAAATATAGGTTTTATAAGGAAATTAGGGTTTTAATGGGTATAACGTGGTTTGGATTGTTGATTTCGGTTATTATAAAGTTTATTAGGGTAGTGTGGGAGTTTGGACTAGAAATTGTAATGTATGGTAAGGTTTTTAGAAAATTAGGGTTTAAAAGTACCTATGGGTTTTTAGAATTAGGGTTTTGATTTTAAAAGGGTATTTTTTGTTTGATTGAGTTTTTTATGGATGAAATGGCTTCTAATATCCTTCTTCAGACATTCTTAACTCTATTTTGACCTACGGGATTATGAAACATGAATATCACCCACCTAAACCGTGATTCTAACTCGTACCGGAAGAAATATAGGTTTTATAAGGAAATTAGGGTTTTAATGGGTATAACGTGGTTTGGTTGTTGATTTCGGTTATATAAGTTTATTAGGGTAGTGTGGGAGTATGGACTAGAAATTGTAATGTATGGAAAGGTTATTTGAAAATTATGGGTTTAAAAGTACCTATGGGTTTTTAGAATTAGGGTTTTGATTTTAAAAGGGTATTTTTTTTGTTAGATTGAGTTTTTTATGGATGAAATGGCTTCTAATATCCTTCTTCAGACATTCTTCACGTTATTTTGACCTACGGGATTATGAAACATGAGTATCACCCACCTAAACCGTTATTCTAACTCGTACCTGAAGAAATCTAGGTTTTATAAGGAAATTAGGGTATTAATGGGTACAACGTGGTTTGGATTGTTGATTTCGGTTATTATAAAGTTTATTAGGGTAGTGTGGGAGTTTGGACTAGAAATTGTAATGTATGGTAAGGTTTTTTGAAAATTAGGGTTTAAAAGTACTTATGGGTTTATAGAATTAGGGTTTTTATTTTAAAAGGGTAATTTTTGTTTGATTGAGTTTTTTATGGATGAATTGGCTTCTAATATCCTTCTTCGGACATTCTTAATGCTATTGGGACCTACGGGATTATGAAACATGAATATCACCCACCTTAACGGTGAATATAACTCGTACCGGATGAAATAAAGGATTTATAAGAAAAGGAGGGTTTTAATGGGTACAACGTGGTTAGGATTGTTGATTTCGGTTATTATAAAGTTTATTAGGGTAGTGTAGGAGTATGGAATAGAAATTGTAATGTATGGTAAGGTTTTTAGAAAATTAGGGTTTAAAAGTACCTATGGGTTTATAGAATTAGGGTTTTTATTTTAAAAGGGTATTTTTGTTTGATTGAGTTTTTTATGGATGAAATGGCTTCTAATATCCTTCTTCAGACATTCTTAATGCTATTGTGACCTACGGGATTATGAAACATGAATATCACCCACCTTAACCGTGATTCTAACTCGTACCGATGAAATAGAGGTTTTATAAGGAAATGAGGGTTTTAATGGGTATAACGTGGTTTGGATTGTTGATTTCGCTTATTATAAAGTTTATTAGGGTAGTGTGGGAGTTTGGACTAGAAATTGTAATGTATGGAAAGGTTTTTAGGAAATTAGGGTTTAAAAGTACCTGTGGGTTTTTAGAATTAGGGCTTTGATTTTAAAAGGGTACTTTTTGTTTGATTGAGTTTTTTATAGATGAAATGGCTTCTAACATCCTTCTTCGGACATTCTTAATTTTATTGTGACCTACGGGATTATGAAACATGAGTATCACCCACTTAAACCGTGATTCTAACTCGTACCGGAAGAAATCTAGGTTTTATAAGGAAATTAGGGTATTAATGGGTACAACGTGGTTTGGATTGTTGATTTCGGTTATTACAAAGTTTATTAGGGTAGTGTGGGAGTATGGACTAGAAATTGTACTGTATGGAAAGGTTTTTAGAAAATTAGGGTTTAAAATGACTTATGGGTTAGGGTTTTGATTTTAAAAGGGTATTTTTTGTTTGATTGAGTTTTTTATGGATGAAATGGCTGCTAATATCCTTCTTCAGACAGTCTTAATGCTATTGTGACCTACGGGATTATGAAACATGAATATCACCCATTTTAACCGTGAATCTAACTCGTACCGGATGAAATATAGGTTTTATAAGGAAATGAGGATTTTATGGGTATAACGTGGTTTGGATTGTTTATTTCGGTTATTATAATGTTTATTAGGGTAGTGTGGGAGTATGAACTAGAAATTGTAATGTATGGTAAGCTTTTAGAAAATTAGGGTTTAAAAGTACCTATGGGTTTTTAGAATTAGGGTTTTGATTTTAAAAGGGTATTTTTTGTTTGATTGAGTTTTTATGGATGAATTGGCTTGAGTTTTTTATAGATGAAATGGCTTCTAATATCCTTCTTCAGACATTCTTCACGTTATTTTGACCTACGGGATTATGAAACATGAGTATCACCCACCTAAACCGTGATTCTAACTCGTACCGGATGAAATATAGGTTTTATAAAGAAAATAGGGTATTAATGGGTACAACGTGGTTTGGATTGTTGATTTCGGTTATTCTAAAGTTTATTAGGGTAGTGTGGGAGTTTGGACTAGAAATTGTAATGTATGGTAATGTTTTTAGAAAATTAGGGTTTAATAATACCTATGGGTTTTTAGAATTAGGGTTTTGATTTTAAAAGGGTACTTTTTGTTTGATTGAGTTTTTTATGGATGAAATGGCTTCTAATATCCTTCTTCAGACATTCTTAATGCTATTGTGACCTACGGGATTATGAAACATGAATATCACCCACCTAAACCGCGATTCTAACTCGTACCGGAAGAAATATAGGTTTTATAAGGAAATTAGGGTATTAATGGGTACAACGTGGTTTGGATTGTTTATTTCGGTTATTATAAAGTTTATTAGGGTAGTGTGGGAGTTTGGACTAGAAATTGTAATGTATGGAAAGGTTTTCAGAAAATTAGGGTTTAAAAGTACCTACAGGTTTTTAGAATTAGGGTTTTGATTTTAAAAGGGTATTTTTGTTTGATTGAGTTTTTTATGGATGAAATGGCTTCTAATATCCTTCTTCAGACATTCTTAATGCTATTGTGACCTACGGGATTATGAAACATGAATATCACCCACCTAAACCGTGATTCTAACTCGTACCGGAAGAAATATAGGTTTTATAAGGAAATTAGGGTATTAATGGGTATAACGTGGTTTGGATTGTTGATTTCGGTTATTATAAAGTTTATTAGGGTAGTGTGGGAGTTTGGACTAGAAATTGTAATGTATGGTAAGGTTTTTAGAAAATTAGGGTTTAAAAGTACCTATGGGTTTTTAGAATTAGGGTTTTGATTTTAAAAGGGTATTTTTTGTTTGATTGAGTTTTTTATGGATGAAATGGCTTCTAATATCCTTCTTCAGACATTCTTCACGTCATTTTGACCTACGGGATTATGAAACATGAATATCACCCACCTAAACCGTGATTCTAACTCGTACCGGAAGAAATCTAGGTTTTATAAGGAAATTAGGGTATTAATGGGTACAACGTGGTTTGGATTGTTGATTTCGGTTATTACAAAGTTTATTAGGGTAGTGTGGGTGTTTGGACTAGAAATTGTAATGTATGGTAAGGTTTTTAGAAATTAGGGTTTAAAAGTACCTATGGGTTTTTAGACTTAGGGTTTTGATTTTAAAAGGGTACTTTTTGTTTGATTGAGTTTTTTATGGATGAAATAGCTTCTAATATACTTCTTCAAACATTCTCACTCTTATCGGATGAAGTGTAGGTTTTATAAGGAAATGACGGTTTTAATGGGTATGACGTGGTTTGGATTGTTGATTTTGGTTATTATAAATTTTATTAGGGTAGTGTGGGAGAATGGACTAGAAATGTAATCTATGGAAAGGTTTTTAGAAAATTAGGGTTTAAAAGTACCTATGGGTTTTTAGAATTAGGGTTTTGATTTGAAAAGGGTAATTTTTTTTTAATTGAGTTTTTTATGGATGAAATGGCTTCTAATATCCTTCTTCAGACATTCATCACATCATTTTGATCTTCGTGATTATGAAACATGAATATCACCCACCAAAACCGTGAATCTAAGTCGTACCGGATGAAATATAGGTTTTATAAGGAAATTAGGGTATTAATGGGTACAACGTGGTTTGGATTGTTTATTTCGGTTATTATAAGTTTATTAGGGTAGTGTGGGAGTTTAGACTAGAAATTGTAATGTATGAAAAGGTTTTTAGAAAATTAGGGTTTAAAAGTACCTACAGGTTTTTAGAATTAGGGTTTTGATTTTAAAAAGGTATTTTTTGTTTGATTGAGTTTTTTATGGAGGAAATGGCTTCTAATATCCTTCTTCAGACATTCTTCACGTCATTTTGATCTACGGGATTATGAAACATGAATATCACCCACCTAAACCGTGATTCTAACTCGTACATGAAGAAATCTAGGTTTTATAAGGAAATTAGGGTATTAATGGGTACAACGTCGTTTGGATTGTTGATTTCGGTTATTATAAAGTTTATTAGGGTAGTGTGGGAGTATGGACTAGAAATTGTAATGTATGGAAAGGTTTTTAGAAAATTAGGGTTTAAAAGTACCTATGGGTTTATAGAATTAGGGTTTTCATAAGGTGGGTGATATTAATCTTTTTGACCTACGAGATTATGAAACATGAGTATCACCCACCTAAACCGTGATACTAACTCGTACCGGAAGAAATCTAGGTTTTATAAGGAAATTAGGGTATTAATGGGTACAACGTGGTTTGGATTGTTGATTTCGGTTATTACAAAGTTTATTAGGGTAGTGTGGGAGTTTGGACTAGAAATTGTAATGTATGGTAAGGTTTTTAGAAAATTAGGGTTTAAAAGTACCTATGGGTTTTTAGAATTAGGGTTTTGATTTTTGATAGTGTTAGTAGGGAATAGGCTCGATACATATAGCGTATAAGCCCTAAAAAGCTAACACAACACAAGATAAAGGCTAAGTCCCTTCTACATCAAGGAAAGGCTCTTAGTCCCTTCCACATTATGCAGGCTCTCTGTCCTTGCCCCAACGTCCGGCACTTAGGCCCTGGTACCCGTCACTCGTGCCCGGCGCCGGCACTCAGGCCCCGGCTCCCTGCTCCAGGATCCAACTGGCCGGCTCCCGGCCCCCAACTGCCGGCTCCCGGCTCTCGGCTGGCAGGCTCCCGGATCTCGGCTGGCCGGCTCCCAACTCCAGGCTCCCAGCTGACCGGCTCCCAGCTCCTAACTGGCCGGATCCCGGCTCTTGGATGGCCAGCTCCCAGCTCCTGGCGCTTGGTCGTCCGGCTCCCGAACATCTGCCGGCTCCCGGCTCTCAGTTGGCCGACCCTCGGCACTGATCCAACACTTGTGTCCATTTGTGTCCTGGCATCATGCACTGGTTCCTCGTCATCCTGATATCCTGCACTTGTGCCTCGTGACATCCTACCACCTGTGGTCCTGTCACCTGAGGTCTTGCCACGTGAGGTCCTGTCACCTAAGGTCTTACCACATGGGTCCTACCATCATTGGATTCCAGGCCTTTGTGGTAGACCGTTACGCTTTATCTATTCATTATGACGTCCATAATGTCATAGACGTTGAAACCTCATGAATACCATTAAACCATCGTAATGGGCATTAATGGCCAACCGTTTCTCATGTCTGGGATTGTTGGGTATAAATACCCTACCCTATACAGTTCAAGGGGAGGCCAACACTCCATACATCTCTCACACAGATATCCTCACCACTTACATACTTACCGGAATACTTACTCACCGCAGTAACCACATTCCGATCACCTTCTTCAACCAACCACTTGACCACCTTAAGCTCGCCAAGAGCTTGATAGGTTTGCACTGCTTAGCAGGAGGTCAAGAGGTTGAACCCCAAACACCCAAGTTACTGAGCCTGTCAATCCTTGCTCGAACATAGTCGCCATCCGTCGGACACGTTTTAGCAACGGTGTCTCATTTCATTTCTATCTTTTTTCATTTCATTTCTTAGTTTCACCACCATTTTTTCTTCTCCATGGAAGAAAATTCCTCATCACAAATCGGTCCTTCAGGATTGGGTGATGGAGCCTATTTGCTTCCCACCAATTGAAACTCCTTCCATCAACCCTGTAGTAATACAAATTCGATTAGCCAACTATGAAGTGAATAAGGCATATGTTGATACAGGGAGCTCAATGGACATTATTTATGCCCACTGTTTTAGGAAGCTCCCTGAAAAAGTACAACATTCAAAGCGTCCAACACAATTCCCTCTAGTGGGGTTTTCAGGTGAGACGCACTGGCCAGTCGGAGAGGTAGCAATAAACATGATGTTAGGAGAATATCCACACTATAGGTTAGAAATGATTAATTTTGCACCATCGACCTACAATGTCCTACTGGGCAGGCCTACATTACAAAAATTTGGAGCAATTCCATCAACCATTCATGGCATGATAAAATTCCCTACCCTAGTTGGCATAGCCACAGTTAGGGACAAGATGTCATATCCAAAATACTAATTCGTCTAAAAATTGTCATAGGAAACCACTGATGTTGGCCAGACTAGAGAAATATATACCATCCATGACACATAAAATTTCCTACCCAGTAGGCATAATCACAACTAGGGACACATGTCATAAACCTAAAAAATGCAAAGAAGTTGTCATGATACGTACCTAAGAGTGTCATGGACATGATACAGACCCAAAAGTGTCGTAGACCCAAAGCAAATCTAAAAGTGTCACGGACACAAGGCATAGCCGGCCCCGACCGCGTCAGCCGTCCCCGACTCCCGGCTTCCGCTTCCGGATCCGACCCCCACCTCCTGAGGTCCTACCACCTAAGGCCATACCACCTGAGGCCCTACCACCTGAGGCCCTACCTCCTGAGGCTGGTCAGTTGCCGACTGGATAAGTGATCCCCGACAGACCTTGATATTTTTGTCTGGACTTGATATTTTTCGTCCGGACTTGATATTTTCGTCCGACACACTTGATATTCATTTATGGACCTTGATATTTGACAAAAACTTGATATTTTTCGTCCGGACTTGATATTTTCGTCCGGCACACTTGATATTCATTTATGGACCTTGATATTCGGCCAGCATTGGACAGCCGGCCAGTTTGAAAAAAACTTGATATTTTTGTCCAACTTGATATTTTTCGTCCGGACTTGATATTTTCGTCCGGCACACTTGATATTCTCGTCCGGCACACTTGATATTCATTTCTGGACCTTGATATTCGGCCAGCATTGGACAGCCGGCCAGTTTGACAAAAACTTGATATTTTTGTCCGACTTGATATTTTTCATCCGGACTTGATATTTTCGTCCGGCACACTTGATATTAATTTTCGGACCTTGATATTCGGCCAGCATTCGACATCCGGTCAGTTTGACAAAACTTTATATTTTTGTCCGGGCTTGATATTTTTCGTTCGGACTTGATTTTTTCGGTCGACACACTTGATATTCGTTGTCAGGCCTTGATATTCGGTTTTGGACAGCCGACCAGTTTTGGCAACAATGAAAAAATAAATAAATAAATAAATAAATAAATAAATAAATAAAAGTAAAAAATCACCTCTCAAGGAGAAAAGGGTTTTACCTCCAAGAGGAAAACAATGTTACCTCCCAAGAGAGGAAAAGGATTTCACCCTCCAATCCCTCCCAAGAGGGAAAGGGTTCCATCCCTCTCAAGGGAGAAGGGATTCATCACTTCTTATCCCTCCCAAGAGAAGAAAGGGTTTCAGTCCTCCCATCCATCCCAAGAGGAAAAGGGTTCCACACTTCCCATCCCTCCCAAGAGAGAGAGGGTTCCACCACTCCTAAGGGGTAACGGTTTCATCACTCTCATCCCTCCTAAGAGGGGGAAGGGTTTCACATCTCTCCCAAGAGGAAAGGATTTCAGCTCCTTCCAAATCTAGAGGAAGGCCCTCAATCCCTTTCAAATCGGAAAAAAAAAAATCGAAAAAAAAAGAAAAAGAAAAAGAAAAAAAAATGATGATGGAAGGGTTCCATATCCCTAAGAGAGAAGTATCTAACCCCTTTCAACAAGGAATGGTTTCACCTCTTCCTACGGAAGGATTCCATCTTCTCCAAGAGGGAAGGATTCCATATCCCTAAGGGAGAAGCATCTCACCCTTTCCAATAACGAATTGTTTCACCTCTTCCTACGGAAGGATTCCATCTCCTCCAAGAGAGAAGAATTCTATATCCCCAAGAAGGAAAGATTTCATATTCTCAAGATGGAAAGATCTCACCCCTCTTAGCAGAGAAGGATTTTATATCTTAAAGAGGAAAGGATTTTACCTCCCCTTAGAGAAAATTGTTTCACCTCCTCCAGGGAAGGATTCCAGCTCCTCCAGAGAAGGATTCCATCTCCAAGAGGGAAGGATCATACCCTTCCAGCAAGGAATGGTTTCACCTCCTCCCAAGAGGGAAAAATTTCACCCCCTACCAACAGCGAAAGGTTTCACCTTATTCACCTCCTCCCAAATAAGGATTTTACCCCATCCCAAGAGGGAAATATCATACAAAGAAATATATTCCTTCTCTCACCATGGAAGGATCTTACCATCTCCCAAGAGGGAATGATATAACTCCTTATGATAGAAAAGGACCGAACCTAATCCTAGGAAGGAAGAATCTTACCCACTCCCAAATGTGAAGAGATTTTGCCACTTTCTTACCAGCCTACCGGCATACCACACTACAAGCCTACTCGGGTCTACCAGCCTACTCGCCTCCCTCCCGACCGCACACCGCCCGCCACGAGCCCCGCCACCGAGACACAGGCCCCGACACCGAGACACAAGCCCCGCGTCCGGGATTAAGGCCCCGGCGCTTGGCAGTTTGGCCCCGCGTCCGGGATTAAGGCCCCGGCGCCTGGCAGTTTGGCCCCGCGTCCGAGATTAAGGCCCCGGCGCCTAGGATTCGGCCCCGGCGTCCGGGATTAAGGTCCCGGCACCTGGGATTTGGCCCCGCGTCCGGGATTAAGGCCCCGACGCATGGTAGTTTGGCCCCGGATCCGGGATTAAGGCCCTAGCACCTGGGATTTGGCCCCGCGTCCAAGATTAAGGTCCCGGCGCCTGGTAGTGTGACCCCGGGTCCGGGATTAAGGCCCCGGCACCTGGGATTTGGCCCCGCGTCCAGGATTAAGGCCCTGGCGCCTGGTAGTTTGGCCCCGGGTCCGGGATTAAGGCCCCGACACCTGGGATTTGGCCCCGCGTCCGGGATTAAGGCCCTGGCGCCTGGTAGTTTGGCCCCGGGTCCGAGATTAAGGCCCCGACACCTGGGATTTGGCCCCGCGTCCGGGATTCAGGCCCCGACGCCAAGAGGTGTCCGGCGCTCATGGCTCGACGTCCGGCGTCCGATACTTGGACCCGGCGTCCGACACCTTGGTAGCACTTGCGCGTAAGCTATCAGTTGTGTCCCGACACGTTTGGTGTCCGACATTCTGGAACCTATACTTATACCTTGCATCTGGTAAGTATAGTAATCCCCTTAAAGGTGATTACTCTCATATTTTATTTCAATTAATACTTTTTATCAAAATCATGGAAATGTCATGTTCAAGAATATCATGGGGTGTGATCTATGTATCCCGCAAAGTCTTGGAAGGCCATGAGGCTGAATAAAATAATATTGGTCTGATCATGTATCCCAATAATACCAAATGAAGCAATACCTTTTATTACAAAGTTAGGACATTGCACACACGTGCATACACAATTACATAATTCTGAACAACGTTCAGACCAAGTGCATTGGGGCAAGATGGATATTTAAATCCAAGCCACACATGCACATCATCATATACATAACTCTGAACAACGTTCAGACCAAGTGCCTAGGCTAAGATGGACATTTTTGTCTAGGCCAAACATGCACATCATCATTTTCGTCTTTTCACCTACTTGGGGAAAGGCAAGCACTTCTCACTAGGAAGCGACAATCCTCGCGAGTAACAAATAAATAAAAGTTAATGATAGTGTTAGTAGGAAATGGCTCATACACATAGCCCATTAACCCCCTAAACACATAACCTGACTTACAAAAGGTTGCCTGCTATCTCCTAGCTCCGGCCCTTAGGCTCCGGCGTCCGGACACTTGGCCCCAGCATCCGGACATTTCGTCCCGGCATCCGGACACAATGCTCCGACGTCTGGACACTTGGCCCCAGCATCCGGACATTTCGTCCCGGCGTCCGGACAGAAGGCTCCGCGTCCGGACACTTGGCCCTTGACCCCGTGTCCGGGTAAAATAGCCCCGGCACCAGGCCCTGTGTCCTGGTAAAATGGCCCCGGCACCCGGCCCCGTGTCCGGGTAAAATGGCCCCGGCACCAGGCCCCGTGTCCGGGTAAAACGGCCCCTGTCCGGGTAAAACAGACCCGTGTCTGGGAAACATGGCCCCGTGTCCGGGATCCGGAAGTTGTGTCCCGGCACTATGGCCCCGTGTCCGGGAAACATGGCCCCGTGTCCGGGATCCGGGAGTTGTGTCCCGGCATTATGGCCCCGTGTCCGGGAAATATGGCCCCGTGTCCGGGGTCCGGGAGTTGTGTCCCGGCACTATGGCCCCGTGTCCGGGAAACATGGCCCCATGTCCGGGATCCGGGAGTTGTGTCCCGGCAATATGGCCCCGTGTCCGGGAAACATGGCCCCGTGTCCGGGATCCGGGAATTGTGTCCCGGCACTATGGCCCCGTGTCCGGGAAACATGGCCCCGTGTCCGGGATCCGGGATTTGTGTCCCGGCACTATAGCCCCGTGTCCGGGAAACATGGCGCCGTGTCCGGGATCCGAGAGATGTGTCCCGGCACCTCCCGTGTCCGGGATCCGAGAGATGTGTCCCGGCACCTAGCGCCCCGTGTCCGGAGATCTGCCCCGGCATCCGACGCTCAGTCCGACACTCATGCCCTAGCATGTATAAGGACTTGTGTAGACCAACACTGATGTTTTGGAGTTCGTCTCATAGTATCATACTCCTGACATCCTACCAATCAGACACTCAAGCCTAATCCTTGAGTGTAACCGTCAGAGCATTAATAAAGTTATATAATGATATAGACGTTAATACCCGTTGGAATCCTATTGATGAGCCATAAATGGTCATCATTGCCATACGTTGTTGATACCTGGTAGTGTTGGGTATAAATACTCCACACTTCAGGTTTTGGAGGCCAGCTTGATCATCTTCTCCACTCTCATACTTGCACACAGTATCTCTTGACCGGTATACCTATATACTTCCCGTAGTAAACATATTCCGATCATCTTTCTCCAACCAGCCACTTGACCACCTTAGGCTCGCTAAGAGCTTGATAGGTTCGCACTGCTAAGCAGGAGGTCAAGGGGTTGAATCCCAAACACCCAAGTTACTGAGCCTGTCAATCCTTGCTCTAACATTGGCGCCATCCGTGGGACACGTTTTAGCAACGGTGTCTCATTTCATTTCTATCTTTTTTCATTTCATTTCTTAGTTTCACCACCATTTTTTCTTCTCCATGGAAGAAAATTCCTCATCACAAATCGGTTCACTTAAGCTAAAGACAACCACCAATACCCCATCCACCACCCCACCTAATTACATATACATGACGCAGGAAGAAACTACATCTCGCAAAAGGAAGGCATCAGTCCTTCAGGATTGGGTGATGGAGCCTATTTGCTTCCCACCAATTGAAACTCCTTCCATCAAACCTGTAGTAATACAAATCCGGTTAGCCAACTATGAAGTGAACAAGGCATATGTTGATACAGGGAGCTCAATGGACATTATTTATGCCCACTGTTTTAGGAAGCTCCCAGAAATAGTACAACATTCAAAGCGTCCAACACAATTCCCTCTAGTGGGGTTTTCAGGTGAGACGCATTGGCCAATCGGAGAGGTAGCAATAAACATGATGTTGGAGAATATCCACACTATAGGTTAGAAATGATTAATTTTGCAATCATTGATGCACCATCGGCCTACAATGTCCTACTGGGCAGGCCTGCATTATAAAAATTTGGAACAATTCCATCAACCATTCATGGCATGATAAAGTTCCCTACCCCAGCTGGCATAGCCACAGTCAGGGCTAGAACGTCATGGCCTAAAGAGTGCAAACAGGCAGAGAAACCAAAACTGGTAGAGGGTCCCAAAAGTGATCCGGCAATGGAAATCATTGATGGTCCGGAACAAAAAGTTATTATTAATAAAAATTTCCCTGAACAACCAGTGACCATTGGTTCACAACTCCCAACACAGACAAAGACTAAACTCATAGCGTTACTAGAATCAAACCTTGATGTCTTTGCATGGCAGACATCAGACATGACTGGTGTCCCAAGGGAACTAGCAGAGCATTCCCTAAACGCGAATCCCAATATTGTGCCAATCCAACAGAAAAAACGAGGCATGTCCCCGGATCGTAGTAAATCTGCATGTGACCAAGTAAACAAAATGGTCGAAGCAGGGATTGTCAGAGAGATAAAATACCAAACTTGGATTGCTAATCCAGTTATGGTAAAGAAGGGAGATGGTTCTTGGAGATTATGCGTTGATTTCAAAGACATTAACAAAGCTTGTCCAAAGGACAACTATCCTTTACCAGAAATCGATTGGAAAGTGGAATCCTTAGATAGATTTAGACTCAAATGCTTTTTAGAGGCATATAAAGGTTATCACCAAATTTGTATGAAAAAAGGTGATGAAGACAAAACAACTTTTCACACAGACCAAGGCATATTTTGTTTCCAAAAAATGCCATTTGGCTTGAAAAACGCTGGAGCAACCTATCAACGTCTAATAGATGAAACTTTCAAAAATCAAGTGGGAAGGAACATAGAATCCTATGTAGATGACATAGTTATCAAAAGCAATACGGAAGACATCATGTTGGCTGATATCCTGGAAACTTTCCAAACATTACGTAATATTAACATGAAGCTTAATCCATCCAAGTGTAGTTTTGGCATGGAGGAAGGAAAATTCTTGGGACATATTGTTACACCTAATGGCATCAAAGTCAATCCTAAGAAGGTTCAGGCAGTCATTGACATGCCATCTCCTTCCACCAAAAAGCAAGTCCAAAGCCTAAATGGCAAGCTAGCAGCACTTAGCCGTTTCTTGTCAAAAGCCGCAGATCGATCCCTCCCTTTCTTTAATACCTTAAAGGGATGCATTAGGAAAAAAGACTTCTCATGGTCTGAAGAAGCAGAAGTGGCATTTCAAGAAATGAAGAAATTCATGGCCAATCTCCCAACACTCACGGCTCCAATAGCCGGGGAGACACTAACTATATACTTGGCTGCTTCCAAGGAATGTGTAAGCGCAGTTTTAGTAGCCCAAAGGGGCGACTCACAAATGCCGATCTATTTCATCAGTAGGGCACTGAAAGGCCCAGAGGTTAATTATCCATGTTTGGAAAAATTGGCACTCTCTTTGGTTCATGCGTCTAGACGTTTGAGGAGATATTTTCAAGGACATCCCATCCAAGTGCTAACAGACAAACCAATCAAACAAATATTGGGTAAACCAGAAGTGTCGGGACGATTAGCAAAATGGGCAATTGAACTGGGAGACCATGAAATTTCTTTCCAACCTCGAAACTCGATGAAAGGACAAATCTTGGCAGATTTCCTGGCTGAAATCGAAGGAATGGAAGAACCAAAGGATCCATTAGTGACAGACAGCCCTCCTTGGACCCTCTTCACAGATGGCGCATCCAGCCTAGAAGGGTCAGGAGCTGGCCTCATACTCACAGATCCAGATAAAAACGAGTATACCTACGCCCTTAAGTTTGACTTCCCGACAACCAACAATGAAGCCGAATATGAAGCTCTCTTATCAGGGCTACGAATAGCTAGAAAGATGGGAGTTCAAAATATAGAAGCTTTTGTGGACTCCCAGTTGGTAGCTAATCATATCAATGGTAGCTATGACGCAAATCAAACTTCCATGCAACAATACTTGGAAGAAACCAGAAAAATCATTTCGGACTTCTCAAAATTTACCATAGAGCAAGTGCCAAGAAACCGTAACAAAATAGCAGATGCATTGAGCAAACTTGCAGCATCCTCCTTCGCCCACCTCAAGAAAGAATTGTTGGTGGAAGTCCTAACTGAGAAATCCATAGTGCCAACAAAGGAAGTGGCCGCAATAACGGAGGAAGACTGTTGGATGACTCCAATAAAAAACTTCCTTCAGAATGGACAACTCCCTGAAGACAAACAACTAGCAAGGAAAATCAGAATGAAGGCACCAATGTATCTCCTCATAGACAACTACCTGTTTAGGAAGTCTTTTTTGGGTCCACATCTAAGATGTGTCGGCCCAACACAAGCAAAGGATCTAATTCAGGATGTACATGGTGGAAGTTGTGGCATGCATGCAGGCCCTCGTTCGGTAACCACTAAGGTCATGAGACTTGGATACTTCTGGCCATCCATGCACAGAGATGCAAAGGAAGAAATTGAAAAATGTGAATCATGCCAAAAACATGCGTCAGTCTCAAAAATGCCAAAGCAGGACCTCATTCCAGTGACTAGCGCATGGCCATTTTACAAATGGGGAATCGACATTGTCGGACCATTCCCCCCTGGGGTAGGCAATGTTAAATACCTTTTAGTGGTTGTGGACTATTTCACAAAATGGATTGAAGCTAAGCCCTTGGCAACTATCACTGGGCCTCGAATGATAAGCTTCGTTTGGGAACAAATAGTATGTCGCTTTGGAGTTCCACACGTCCTAGTCAGTGATAATGGAAAACAATTTGCAGATAATCCATTTAAGACTTGGTGTCAGGATATGGATATCCAACAACGATTCACCTCTGTGGCACACCCACAAGCTAATGGTCAGGTTGAAGTCATGAACAAAGCAATCGTCAAGGGAATTAAGGCCAGATTGGGAAAATATGCAAAGGCATGGGTAGAAGAAATCCCAGGCATTCTTTGGGCACATAGAACTTCCCCCGGCAGAACTACATCTGAAACCCCTTTCAGCCTAGTCTATGGCACTGAGGCAGTTATCCCACCAGAACTTACAATCCCTACTCACCGGACCCTTCATTTCAATCCGGAGCTAAATGAAGAAGCCCTAAGAGAGAACTTGAATATCATCGAGGAGCGAAGAGAAATATCTCTCATCCGACAAGCAGAAAGCCATAGACAGATGGCTAAGTATTATAACCAAAGAGTCCGACACACATCTTTCAAAGTGGGAGATCTCGTATGGCGGAAGAATGAAGCTAGCAGGACTGAAAACTTGGGCAAGTTGGGTCCCACATGGGAAGGCCCATATAGTGTCCTTGAAGCACATGGAACTGGCTCCTACACCCTGTCTGACTTAGATGGACAACCATTACCCAGGACATGGAATGCAATGAATCTAAAAAGGTGCTACATTTAATATTTACATACTATTGCTGATTGTCAGCACTTGCAACCACAACACCCGTCAGGATGTGCCTAGCCAACAGTTGTTTCAATGCCGAAAGTTTTTTTTAAAAAAAAAAAAAAAAAAAAAAAAAAAAAAAAAAAAAAAAAACATGAACAGCCGGCCAGTCTGGATGTCTTTGCAACATGGTACACCTTGACAATCAACAACTAGCCAAGTCTGGATATCTGGGAAATCTGGCAAACTTTGGTATTTGGCCATCTCACTCATCAGGGATTTGGCCACACCATAAGAAAACGCTCTTCAAAGAGTCATTCACAGCAATGCACCTCAAAATACAGAGTGGTCTGATCTATGTATCCCACAAGGCAACAAACATGATGCACCACCCCAAACTACGTTTGGAGGGAAATTTAGCAAAAGGCACATATAGACATCTTAAATCTACGCCAAACATGCAATCACATATTCGTCTTTTTACCTACCGGGAAAAGGCAAGCACTTCTCATTGGGAAGCGACATCACTCGCGAGTAAAACAAATTGAAGGTTAACCAACAAAAGTGCCATCGGCACGATATGAAATATACATGAGATGCCAACATCTAGCTATGTCATCGGCATACAAAAGAACCATAGGTACTCAAATGATTGTCATAGACACAACTCAGTATAATTACTCTTACGCACACCCAAGATGGTGTGACACAACATCCAAGATAACAGGTTAAAAATGTGTTATTGGCTTGATCACCCAATAAAACATTATTTTTCAAAGACACATTGGACATGGCCTCGGTCAGAACTACTCAAGGCAACCTCAAGCGGCCAAGAAAGGCATGGCCAAAGAATAGCCGGAAGAGACAATAAAAACAAAAAAAGTTAGGCTTCAAAAAACCATTTTAAAACCTAACTGGGGGGCATGATAGTGTTAGTAGGGAATGGCTCATACAAATAGCCCATTAACCCCCTAAACACATAACCTGACTTACAAAAGGTTGCATGCTATCTCCTAGCTCCGGCCCTTAGGCTCCGGCGTCCGGACACTTGGCCCCAGCATCCGGACATTTCGTCCCGGCGTCCGGACACAATGCTCCGACGTCCGGACACTTGGCCCCAGCGTCCGGACATTTCGTCCAGGCGTCCGGACACAAGGCTCCGCGTCCGGACACTTGGCCCTTGACCCGGTGTCCGGGTAAAATAGCCCCGACACCAGGCCCCGTGTCCTGGTAAAATGGCCCCGGCACCCGGCCCCGTGCCCGGGTAAAATGGCCCCGGCACTAGGCCTGTGTCCGGGTAAAACGGCCCCTGTCCAGGTAAAACAGCCCCGTGTCCGGGAAACATGGCCCCGTGTCCGGGATCCGGGAGTTGTGTCTCGGCACTATGGCCCCGTGTCCGGGAAACATGGCCCCGTGTCCGGGATCCGGGAGTTGTGTCGCGGCACTATGGCCCCGTGTCCGGGAAATATGGCCCACATGGCCCCGTGTCCGGGATCCGGGAGTTGTGTCCCGGCACTATGGCCCGGTGTCCGGGAAACATGGCCCCGTGTCCGGGATCCGGGAATTGTGTCCCGGCACTATGGCCCCGTGTCCGGGAAACATGGCCCCGTGTCCGGGATTCGGGAGTTGTGTCCCGGCACTATGGCCCCGTGTCCGGGAAACATGGCCCCGTGTCCGGGATCCAAGAGATGTGTCCCGGCACCTAGCGCCCCGTGTCCGGGAATCATGGCCCCGTGTCCGGGATCCGAGAGATGTGTCCCGGCACCTAGCGCCCCGTGTCCGGGAATCATGGCCCCGTGTCCGGGATCCGAGAGATGTGTCCCGGCACCTAGCGCCCCGTGTCCGGGATCCGAGAGATGTGTCCCGGCACCTAGCGCCCCGTGTCCGGGATCCGAGAGATGTGTCCCGGCACCTAGCCCCCCGTGTCCGGGATCCGAGAGATGTGTCCCGGCACCTAGCGCCCCGTGTCCGGAGATCTGCCCCGGCATCCGACGCTCAGTCCGACACTCATGCCCTAGCATGTATAAGGACTTGTGTAGACCAACACTGATGTTTTGGAGTTCGTCTCATAGTATCATACTCCTGACATCCTACCAATCAGACACTTAAGCCTAATCTTTGAGTGTAACCGTCAGAGCATTAATAAAGTTATATAATGATATAGACGTTAATACCCGTTGGAATCCTATTGATGAGCCATAAATGGTCATCATTGCCATACGTTGTTGATACCTGGTAGTGTTGGGTATAAATACTCCACACTTCTGGTTTTGGAGGCCAGCTTGATCATCTTCTCCACTCTCATACTTGCACACAGTATCTCTTGACCGGTATACCTATATACTTCCCGTAGTAAATATATTCCGATCATCTTTCTCCAACCAGCCACTTGACCACCTTAGGCTCGCTTAGAGCTTGATAGGTTCGCACTGCTAAGCAGGAGGTCAAGGGGTTGAATCCCAAACACCCAAGTTACTGAGCCTGTCAATCCTTTCTCTAACAGTTAACCAACAAAAAGTGTCATAGGCACAGTGCGAAGAGCAAAATATAAACTTTAAAAGATGCTACATGCATCTGAAAAATGTCATTGGCATATAAGAACTTGACGCTGCCATCCAGTTGTCATAGTCACTGTATGTAATAAGCCATGGGCATAACACATGCAACGGGCACACAAGAAAGAGTCATAAGCACAATGATATTGTAATATTCAAAAGGTGTCATAGATACCAACATAAAATTCAAAAATGTCTTGGACATCCATATGTAACATAGACATCTGACAAAGCTATGAAGCCACATAAATGTTATTGGTCTGATCATCCAATAATACATTATTTTTTCATTTCAAGGTTATATAATGTAAAACCAACACATACAAAATTTATAGCAACATACACGAATAGAAAAAAGTACAAATGGTAGTCCAAACATATCATATGATAGAAAAGTGCTAAGTCATACAAATGAAATTGTGTTACAAACACAAAGAGAAAATACTAAGGCTTTCGTGAAATGAGAGTAAGGATGTCTGGCGCAGACATATCAAAACCTTCCACGAGTCGGCTCCTGATTGGAAAAGCTCGAGTCTTCAACATACCATTGTCACACAACATATCCCCGTGACCCAATGGATCGGAATAAGGCAGCACTGCAAACCCAACATCAGGGTAAAGAGTCTGCAAGATGTCTCTCATGCAGAAGAAATGCCTATTGGCATCCCAAGGCACATATATCACGTTAGGGTGATTAAGTACGTGATTAAGCACAATCGCGAAGACATCTAATAAATCCCTTTTAGAAGAAATGGCAGAATCCATACATGCCAACCACATTTTGTCTTCCTTACATCGAGTGAGATGGGCATTCTTCTTAGTCAATCTACCTTTGACCATCCAAGTGTGATGCACACAATACAAATCTAAATGTGTCATGGGCACAATAGATAGTCAAAAGTGTCATAGACACATTACTTATCCAAATGTCGTAGTATAATGGAAAGAATACTTGTGATGGACACACTCTAAAAGGTTCAAATCCCCATCAGTTTGAAGTCCATATGTATGCACTTAGCAATCTGGCACCATCCTCCTTCATCCACTTCATGAAAGACCTACTTGTGCAGATACTAAAAAATATCATAGACAATAACTAGGCAAAGACATGCCAAGCGTGGAAAAGGCAAGGTCAAACCCAAAGCAAAGCCATTAAATGCATGAAGTTAGGCTTCAAAACTTTATTTTTTAAAACCTAACTGGGGGGCATGATAATGTTAGTAGGGAATAGGCTCGATACATATAGCCTATAAGCCCTAAAAAGCTAACACAACACAAGATAAAGGCTAAGTCCCTTCTACATCAAGGAAAGGCTCTTAGTCCCTTCCACATTATGCAGGCTCTCAGTCCTTGCCCCAACGTCCGGCACTTAGGCCCTGGTACCCGGCACTCGTGCCCGGCGCCGGCACTCAGGCCCCGGCTCCCTGCTCCAGGATCCAACTGGCCGGCTCCCGGCCCCCAACTGCCGGCTCCCGGCTCTCGGCTGGCAGGCTCCCGGATCTCGGCTGGCCGGCTCCCAACTCCAGGCTCCCAGCTGACCGGCTCCCAGCTCCTAACTGGCCGGATCCCGGCTTTCGGATGGCCAGCTCCCAGCTCCTGGCGCTTGGCCGTCCGGCTCCCGAGCATCTACCGGCTCCCGGCTCTCAGTTGGCCGACCCTCGGCACTGATCCAACACTTGTGTCCATTTGTGTCCTGGCATCATGCACTGGTTCCTCGTCATCCTGATATCCTGCACTTGTGCCTCGTGACATCCTACCACCTGTGGTCCTGTCACCTGAGGTCTTGCCACGTGAGGTCCTGTCACCTAAGGTCTTACCACATGGGTCCTACCATCATTGGATTCCAGGCCTTTGTGGTAGACCGTTACGCTTTATCTATTCATTATGACCTCCATAATGTCATAGACGTTGAAACCTCATGAATACCATTAAACCATCGTAATGGGCATTAATGGCCAACCGTTTCTCATGTCTGGGATTGTTGGGTATAAATACCCTACCCTATACAGTTCAAGGGGAGGCCAACACTCCATACATCTCTCACACATATATCTTCACCACTTACATACTTACCGGAATACTTACTCACCGCAGTAACCACATTCCGATCACCTTCTTCAACCAACCACTTGACCACCTTAAGCTCGCCAAGAGCTTGATAGGTTTGCACTGCTTAGCAGGAGGTCAAGAGGTTGAACCCCAAACACCCAAGTTACTGAACCTGTCAATCCTTGCTCGAACAATTTTAAAAGGGTACTTTTTGTTTGATTGAGTTTTTTATGGATGAAATGGCTTCTAATATACTTCTTCAGACATTTTAACTCGTACTTGAAGAAATCAAGGTTTTATAAGGAAATGAGGGTTTTAATGGGTATGGCGTGGTTTGGATTGTTGATTTCGGTTATTATAAAGTTTATTAGGGTAGTGTGGGAGAATGGACTAGAAATGTAATGTATGGAAAGGTTTTTAGAAAATTAGGGTTTAAAAGTACCTATGGGTTTTTAGAATTAGGGTTTTGATTTTAAAAGGGTAATTTTTGTTTAATTGAGTGTTTTATGGATGAAATGGCTTCTAATATCCTTCTTCAGACATTCATCACGTCATTTTGATCTACGGGATTATGAAACATGAATATCACCCACCTAAACCGTGAATCTAAGTCGTATCGGATGAAATATAGGTTTTATAAGGAAATGAGGGTTTTAATGGGTACAACGTGGTTTGGATTGTTTATTTCGGTTATTATAAAGTTTATTAGGGTAGTGTGGGAGTTTGGACTAGAAATTGTAATGTATGGTAAGGTTTTTAGAAAATTAGCGTTTAAAAGTACCTATGGGTTTTTAGAATTAGGGTTTTTATTTTAAAAGGGTATTTTTATTTGATTGAGTTTTTTATGGATGAAATGGCTTCTAATATCCTTCTTCAGACATTCTTCACGATATTTTGACCTACGGGATTATGAAACATGAATATCACCCACCTTAACCGTGAATCTAAGTCGTACCAGATGAAATATAGGTTTTATAAGGAAATTAGGGTATTAATGGGTACAACGTGGTTTGGATTGTTGATTTCGGTTATTATAAAGTTTATTAGGGTAGTGTAGGAGTATGGACTAGAAATTGTAATATATGGTAAGGTTTTTAGAAAATTAGTGTTTAAAAGTACCTATGGGTTTTTAGAATTAGGGTTTTGATTTTAAAAGGGTATTTTTTGTTTGAATGAGTTTTTAATGGATGAAATGGCTTCTAATATCCTTCTTCGGACATTCTTAATCCTATTGTAACCTACGGGATTATGAAACATGAATATCACCCACCTTAACCGTGATACCCATTCAAAACCCTCATTTCCTTATAAAAACCTATATTTCATCCGGTACGACTTAGATTCACGGTTAAGGAAATTAGGGTATTAATGGGTACAACGTGGTTTGGATTGTTGATTTCGGTTAAACTCAATCAAACAAAAAATACCCTTTTAAAATCAAAACCCTAATTCTAAAAACCCATAGGTACTTTTAAAAGGGTATTTTTTGTTTGATTGAGTTTTTTATGGATGAAATGGCTTCTAATATCCTTCTTCAGACATTCTTAATGCTATTGTGACCTACGGGATTATGAAACATGAATATCACCCACCTTAACCGTGAATCTAAGTCGTACCGGATGAAATATAGGTTTTATAAGCAAATGAGGGTTTTAATGGGTATAACGTGGTTTAGATTGTTGATTTCTTTTATTATAAAGTTTATTAGGGTAGTGTGGGAGTATGGACTAGAAATTGTAATGTATGGTAAGGTTTTAGAAAATTAGGGTTTAAAAGTACCTATGGGTTTTTAGAATTAGGGTTTTGATTTTAAAAGGGTACTTTTTGTTTGATTGAGTTTTTTATGGATGAAATGGCTTCTAACATCCTTCTTCGAACATTCTTAATGCTATTGTGACCTACGGGATTATGAAACATGACTATCACCCACCTTAACCGTGAATCTAACTCGTACCGGATGAAATATAGGTTTTATAAGGAAATGAGGGTTTTAATGGGTATAACGTGGTTTGGATTGTTGATTTCGGTTATTATAAAGTTTATTAGGGTAGTGTAGGAGTATGGACTAGAAATTGTAATGTATGGAAAGGTTTTTAGAAAATTAGGGTTTAAAAGTACCTATGGGTTTTTAGAATTAGGGTTTTGATTTTAAAAGGGTATTTTTTGTTTGATTGAGTTTTTTATAGATGAAATGGCTTCTAATATCCTTCTTCAGACATTCTTCACGTTATTTTGACCTACGGGATTATGAAACATGAATATCACCCACCTAAACCGTGATTCTAACTCGTACCGGATGAAATATAGGTTTTATAAGGAAAATTAGGGTTTTAATGGGTATAACGTGGTTTGGATTGTTGATTTCGGTTATTATAAAGTTTATTAGGGTAGTGTGGGAGTATGGACTAGAAATTGTAATGTATGGTAAGCTTTTAGAAAATTAGGGTTTAAAAGTACCTATGGGTTTTTAGAATTAGGGTTTTGATTTTAAAAGGGTACTTTTTGTTTGATTGAGTTTTTTATGGATGAAATGGCTTCTAATATCCTTCTTCAGACATTCTTAATGCTATTGTGACCTACGGGATTATGAAACATGAATATCACCCACCTTAACCGTGAATCTAACTCGTACCGGATGAAATATAGGTTTTATAAGGAAATGAGGGTTTTAATGGGTATAACGTGGTTTGGATTGTTGATTTCGGTTATTATAAAGTTTATTAGGGTAGTGTGGGAGTATGGACTAGAAATTGTAATGTATGGAAAGGTTTTTAGAAAATTAGGGTTTAAAAGTACCTATGGGTTTTTAGAATTAGGGTTTTGATTTTAAAAGGGTACTTTTTGTTTGATTGAGTTTTTTATGGATGAAATGGCTTCTAATATCCTTCTTCAGACATTCTTCACGTCATTTTGACCTACGGGATTATGAAACATGAATATCACCCACCTAACCGTGATTCTAACTCGTACCTGATGAAATCTAGGTTTTATAAGGAAATTAGGGTATTAATGGGTACAACGTGGTTTGGATTGTTGATTTCGGTTATTATAAAGTTTATTAGGGTAGTGTGGGAGTATGGACTAGAAATTGTAATGTATGGTAAGCTTTTAGAAAATTAGGGTTTAAAAGTACCTATGGGTTTTTAGAATTAGGGTTTTGATTTTAAAAGGGTATTTTTTGTTTGATTGAGTTTTTTTATGGATGAAATGGCTTCTAATATCCTTCTTCAGACATTCTTCACGTCATTTTGACCTACGGGATTATGAAACATGAATATCACCCACCTAAACCGTGATTCTAACTCGTACCGGAAGAAATATAGGTTTTATAAGGAAATGAGGGTTTTAATGGGTATAACGTGGTTTGGATTGTTGATTTCGGTTATTATAAAGTTTATTAGGGTAGTGTGGGAGTATGGACTAGAAATTGTAATGTATGGTAAGGTTTTTAGAAAATTAGGGTTTAAAAGTACCTATGGGTTTTTAGAATTAGGGTTTTGATTTTAAAAGGGTATTTTTTGTTTGATTGAGTTTTTTATGGATGAAATGGCTTCTAATATCCTTCTTCAGACATTCTTAATGCTATTGTGACCTACGGGATTATGAAACATGAATATCACCCACTTAACCGTGAATCTAACTCGTACCGGATGAAATATAGGTTTTATAAGGAAATGAGGGTATTAATGGGTATAACGTGGTTTGGATTGTTGATTTCGGTTATTATAAAGTTTATTAGGGTAGTGTGGGAGTATGGACTAGAAATTGTAATGTATGGTAAGGTTTTTAGAAAATTAGGGTTTAAAAGTACCTATGGGTTTTTAGAATTAGGGTTTTGATTTTAAAAGGGTATTTTTGTTTGATTGAGTTTTTTATGGATGAAATGGCTTCTAATATCCTTCTTCAGACATTCTTAATGCATTTTGATCTACGGGATTATGAAACATGAATATCACCCACCTAAACCGTGATTCTAACTCGTACGTGAGAAATCTAGGTTTTATAAGGAAATGAGGGTTTTAATGGGTATAACGTGGTTTGGATTGTTGATGTCGGTTATTATAAAGTTTATTAGGGTAGTGCGAGAGTTTGGACTAGAAATTGTAATGTATAGTAAGGTTTTTAGAAAATTAGGGTTTAAAAGTACCTATGGGTTTTTAGAATTAGGGTTTTGATTTTAAAAGGGTACTTTTTGTTTGATTGAGTTTTTTATGGATGAAATAGTTTCTAATATCCTTCTTCAGACATTCTTCACGTCATTTTGATCTACGGGATTATGAAACATGAATATCACCCACCTAAACCGTTATTCTAACTCGTACCTGAAGAAATCTAGGTTTTATAAGGAAATTAGGGTATTAATGGGTACAACGTGGTTTGGATTGTTGATTTCGGTTATTATAAAGTTTATTAGGGTAGTGTGGGAGTATGGACTAGAAATTGTAATGTATGGTAAGCTTTTAGAAAATTAGGGTTTAAAAGTACCTATGGGTTTTTAGAATTAGGGTTTTGATTTTAAAAGGGTATTTTTGTTTGATTGAGTTTTTTATGGATGAAATGGCTTCTAATATCCTTCTTCAGACATTCTTCACGTCATTTTGACCTACGGGATTATGAAACATGAATATCACCCACCTAAACCGTGATTCTAACTCGTACCGGAAGAAATATAGGTTTTATAAGGAAATGAGGGTTTTAATGGGTATAACGTGGTTTGGATTGTTGATTTCGGTTATTATAAAGTTTATTAGGGTAGTGTGGGAGTATGGACTAGAAATTGTAATGTATGGTAAGGTTTTTAGAAAATTAGGGTTTAAAAGTACCTATGGGTTTTTAGAATTAGGGTTTTATTTTAAAAGGGTACTTTTTTGTTTGATTGAGTTTTTTATGGATGAAATGGCTTCTAATATCCTTCTTCAGACATTCTTAATGCTATTGTGACCTACGGGATTATGAAACATGAATATCACCCACCTAAACCGTGAATCTAACTCGTACCGGATGAAATATAGGTTTTATAAGGAAATGAGGGTTTTATGGGTATAACGTGGTTTGATTGTTGATTTCAGTATTATAAAGTTTATTAGGGTAGTGTGGGAGTTTGGACTAGAAATTGTAATGATATGGATAGGTTTTTAGAAATTAGGGTTTAAAAAGTACCTATGGGGATTTTAGAATTAGGGTTTTGATTTTAAAAGGGTATTTTTGTTTGATTGAGGTTTTTATGGATGAATTGGCTTCTAATTCCTCTCAGACATTCTTCACGTTATTTTGACCTACGAGATTATGAAACATGAATATCACCCACCTAACCGTGATTCTAACTCTACCGGAATGAAATACTAGGTTTTTATCAGGAATTAGGGTATTTAATGGGTACAACGTGGTTTGGATTGCTTGATTTCGGTATTATAAAGGTTTATTAGGGTAGTGTGGGAGTAGGCCTAGAAATTGTAATGTATGGACAGGCTATTTAGAAAATTAGGTGTAAAAGTACCTATGGGATTTTTAGAAGTTAGGGTGTGATGTTAAAAGGGTAATTTTTTTGTTTGATTGAGTTTTTTAGGATGAAATGGCTTCTAATAACTTGTCTTCGACATTCTACTATGCTATGTGACATACGGGATTATGAAACATGAATTCACACCTGTAACCGGAATCTAAGTCGTACGGATGAAATATAGGTTATAAGGAAATGAGGGTTTTAATGGGTATAACGCGGTTATTCTAAAGTTTATTAGGGTAGTGTGGGAGTTTGGACTAGAAATTGTAATGTATGGTAAAAGGTTTTACGAAATTAGGGTATTAAACAGTACCTAGGTTTTTAGAATTAGGGTTTGATTTTAAAATGTACTTTTTGTTTATTGCTGTTTTTTAATGGATTAAATTGCTTCTAATATCCTTCTTCATACATTCTTCACGTTATTTTGACCTACGGGATTATGAAACATGAATATCACCCACCTAAACCGTGATTCTAACTCGTACTGGATGAAATATAGGTTTTATATGGAAATGAGGGTTTTAATGGGTATAACATGGTTTGGATTGTTGATTTCGGTTATTATAAAGTTTATTAGGGTAGTGTGGGAGTTTGGACTAGAAATTGTTATGTATGGTAAGGTTTATAGAAAATTAGGGTTTAAAAGTACCTATGGGTTTTTAGAATTAGGGTTTTGATTTTAAAAGGGTATTTTTTGTTTGATTGAGT
>CAJVGC010000277.1:0-16972 GCA_910822075.1 Senecio squalidus
TTAGTTAGTATCCTCATAAATATAAGTTAGAAGGTTTATGCCAAATTTGTCGGTTATCGGATCCTTTATCAGCGAGATATCGTGCTTTTACTCTTGCGTACCCTTTTAGCGAAATCGTGCGAATCTCGAAATCAAAAGTGAAATCATAATATTAAATGAACCTAATTTAAAGTAAATCAAAGCGGGAACTTTCCTAAGTTCAACGCAAAAAGAATCGGGAACTTTCGACGAACGAAACTCCTTAACGATCGCGAAAACGAAAAATCGGAAGTGCTGGAAATCACCCGGTGCGCAGCACCATGGCATAGGTGCGCAGCACCTCTTGCCAGATTTCACAATTTTACACTTTTGGTCCTTGCCTCGTTTTTGTAATAAACCAACCAATCAAAAAACGACCATTTGCTCTGATTTCTGCCAATTTACCTGCCCAAAGTGTATTATTACACCACACCTTTATCTCTTTTCATTTTCTTTTTCTTAATTCCAAAACACACACACACATTAACCTTCTCCATTTTCTCTCCACTTTCTCTCTACAAACCTTCATCTAAACCAGAGATTCCAGCCACTAAAAACACATAAATCATCCATCAAAATCGTTTGATCATCAAAGCAAACAAGGAGGAGCAAAGCATTTTCGGTTTCAAGTATATTTCTTCACTTTCGGAGCTCTAAATCCGTCCAAAACACCATCCATTCATTTACATCCGGTAGAAATCACTTTCTTATCATTATTTACTGTTTTTATTAATTGCATGTATGATCTAAGCCATAAAAATGAGTTTTTGTAAGGATTTATATCACTTTGTATACAAAAACGATTTCTATATATAAACACTACTTAGATCTATGATTTTGTGGATAAAAGTTAATTAGAAACTATAAAAATGATGTTTTATAAGTTATCTACTGGTTGCATGTCGAAATCTTTGAGTTACAAAACGATTTTAGCAAGAAAAACACAAAACGGGAAGAAGGCAGCAGCTAGGTGCGCAGCACCTGTGCCCGTGCTGACCTCCCGAAAATGTGTCGTTTTACTCGTTTAAAACTTGTATTCACGTTCTGGACTTTTGTCAATAATATTATGGGGCTGAGATGAGTAAAAACAGTAATAATGGTGACATTTTGTGCATTTAAATCCTTCGTTTTGCTAATTTTTGGCGTTTGTCTTGTGTTTCGGAGGCGGATATTCTCATCGTTGTACCACCGAAGTTGTCATTCCAAATTCTGGTCAAATCAAGCGGAGTTAGCGGTATAACTTGTTACTCTTGTGAATCTTGTGATTTCATTATATGTGTATTATTCGGTTTTAGCCTTGAAAATCGGTTAGGATAAATTATTAGACCAACACTCGTGCGTTTGATCGATTTGGACTAAAGTTGGACAAAATGTTAAAATATAAGTAAACAAAGTATTATGTAAAGCTAAATATGGTATTATGTATTATGTATAATGGTTTAAAATGCATTTGTCGATAAGCGGGAAAGTGATTGAATAATTGGGCGAATGTTTTATGACGCGAAAGCGCTGCCGAAATTTCATCTCACGACTTGTTACGACATTTAAAACACTTATACGGATAAAGTATATACAAAGTAACATAATTTACAATAACATTGTCTTTGGACTCAAAGACACCAACGCAATCACAAATGTCATAAAAGTACTTAAAACGGACATTTTAAACCTTTTTGCGATATAGTTAACTTCGCCACGAATGTGACCATCGTTTTAAATTCATCAATATATGTTTTACGAAAAGCTTTATAAATGGTTTTGAAAGACATTTTACTCTAAATATTTTGGTATGAAAACACTTCAAATCATTTCAAAGTGTCAAATTGGACTTTTAAATTGATTTTGACTTTAATAAGTCAACATAATTGACCTTTGACTTTCATAAGTCAACATCTTAATTTTTGGTCGACTTAATGAACATTTATATTAATAATCCTTTCGACTCGGAGTTATCATTTGCTTCCAACGGTCGCTGTTGACGTGAAAGATCGATATCTTGCTCTGGCGCGGAACATCGTCTTCTTAATCCGTCATCCTTATTCGATTTATTAAACGTTGGAATATTATATAAAACTTAATCTTAACCGACAAGGCTAAACCGGACCTAGACTTATAGAGATACTGAGACTATATTGTTTATTGTTTTAAGGCACTTAGAGGGTGGGATTGTGAGCCTGTGATTGTATTTACCCGAGATTTGCTGGAATTGTACTGTGAGTTATTCGTAGCCCTTGTCTTAAATATTTTGGGCTGTAAAGCGTATTTTTAAATTGTCTGCTTGTATGCGGAATGTTGTTGATTATCTTGTTTGCCTAGTGGATTAGGTCTGCCTTAGATTAAGCCATTAGCCCTTGTTGGGGCCCCCTGATACACTTGTTAAGCTTTGAGCCCAACGGTTTTACATATATATAGATCTATATGGGTTATAGACCTAACCCTCTCTGCTCGGTAGAATGTTTCTAGGAGTGGAAGTTATGGCCGGTTAATTGATTTGTACCTCAGGATTTGGGGTTGTACGGTCAGGTTCAGTGTATGAATAGTCTAGGCAAAGTACCTCTCACTATTGGTTGTTGAAAACAAGATATATCATTTGAAATTAACGTTGTTTTGATGAAAACTGTCGATGGGTCAACTTTTACTTTAAAAATTGCGAATAATTCACCAACATGTTGTTGATGTCGTTTTAACGCTTTGCAGGAAATTGAGGATTTCCGTGATCATGCCATAGTTTGTTTTTGGATCGCTTGCTTTGGGGAAATTTGAATTTGAATTGTTTATTGTAATTTCCATGACGATCCTTTTGTTGATTTCTTTTGGAGTTGTATTCGTACTTGGCGTCTCATCGCCTTGACTTATTGATGTATTTTGTAACCTTTGGCATGATCAATCTAATTTGATGTTTTGTTTATCGGTTATATTGTTGTAATCTTGACTTTGATATTATAACTGGAACATCTCGCGTTTCCGCTTCCAAGCGGGGTGTGACAAATTTATCCCCAATAAAACTCTTATTTTATTATAAAACCTAGATTACATCCCGTACGAGTTAGAATTACGTTTAGGTGTGTGATATTGATGTCAAATAATCCCCTACGTTACAATAGCATTAAGAATGTCTTAAGAATAGTATTTGAAGCCATTTAATCCATAAAAAACTCAATCAAATCGAATATACCATTTTAAAATCAAAACCCAAATTTTAAAACCCATAGGTACTTTCAAAAACTAATTTTACAACACCGTACCGTACAATTCCGTTTCTAATCCAAACTTCCACACTAGCCTAATAAACTTTAAAATTACCTATATCAACTATTCAAACCAATTTATACCCAATAAAACTCTTATTTTATTGTAAAACCTAGATTACATCCCGTACGAGTTAGAATTACGTTTAGGTGTGTGATACTGATGTCAAATAATCCCCTACGTTACAATAGCATTAAGAATGTCTTAAGAATAGTATTTGAAGCCATTTAATCCATAAAAAACTCAATCAAATCGAATATACCATTTTAAAATCAAAACCCAAATTTTAAAAACCCATAGGTACTTTCAAAAACTAATTGTACAACACCGTACCGTACATTTCCGTTTCTAATCCAAACTTCCACACTACCCTAATAAACTTTAAAATTACCTGTATCAACTATTCAAACCAATTTATACCTTATAAAACGCTTATTTTATTGTAAAACCTAGATTACATCCCGTACGAGTTAGAATTACGTTTAGGTGTGTGATATTGATGTCAAATAATCCCCTACGTTACAATAGCATTAAGAATGTCTTAAGAATAGTATTTGAAGCCATTTAATCCATAAAAAACTCAATCAAATCAAATATACCATTTTAAAATCAAAACCTAAATTTGAAAAACCCATAGGTACTTTCAAAAACTAATTTTACAACACCGTACCGTACAATTCCGTTTCTAATCCAAACTTCCACACTACCCTAATAAACTTTAAAATTACCTATATCAACTATTCAAACCAATTTATACCCAATAAAACTCTTATTTTATTGTAAACCTAGATTACATCCCGTACGAGTTAGAATTACGTTTAGGTGTGTGATATTGATGTCAAATAATCCCCTACGTTACAATAACATTAAGAATGTCTTAAGAATAGTATTTGAAGCCATTTAATACTATTGTATGGAAGTGTCACAATAACATTAAGCGTTTTATAAGGTATAAATTGGTTTGAATAGTTGATATAGGTAATTTTAAAGTTTATTAGGGTAGTGTGGAAGTGTCACACCCCGCCAGTGGCGGAACGCAGGGTAAAGGGTAAAGGGTTCAATACTCCTCAACGAACGACGAACTTCGGGGTGCAAACCTTAGATGAAACGCTCGATACTTCACGACTTCGGAACTACCATCTGAGGACAGAGTCGTGCAAGCTCATGAAAACGATCCGTGTAGGCGTCCAGATAAGCATACGCTCGCATAAAAAAATTGTGAATTTAAGGAATGGATATGGTCAATAACTCAACCATAAGAACTTTAGGTATGTTTTGTATTACGACTACAAACATGGTCATGTAAACATATATATGACTCGTCATGGATATAATTAAGTCGTACGCCCAAAATTATATTCACTTCGTTTCATATACATATCCGCTTCCCATGTTCATTATCATAATATTAACATATACAAATTAAGGATTTAAATAAAAGAAAATCGAATCGAGATTTCAAATCGTAGAAATAGTAGTAAAATAAAATCAAGAAATCCAAATTTAAAGTATAAATCAAAACAAAGAAAATTCTCATGTCGAAAGCTGATATTGGTCGCCGTCTTCCTTAGGCGAATGAGTCGTCGCGTACGAGTAGTGTGACGTAATGAAATCAATGAAAAAGATCCTAAAAGAAACTATATGAAGGACACCTAGTTATAGTCTAGGCCAAACCACCTAGTTCTCTATAACCATGTGCTCTGATACCAATCTGTCACACCCCGCCAGTGGCGGAACGCAGGGTGCAACTGATTGGCGATCGTCATAACACATTAGTAAATAAAGAAATAATCTATATGAAATAAATAAAATTCGTATGTCATGACGTCGCCATGTACAAGGTAAAATCCCTTGGTACACAATTACGTCAATCACTACAATGAAACAATATCCAAAGTAAATCCGAAAATGAAAATAAAATACTTAGGCATGCAAGCCCGAAATATAAGTAAATAAATATATCGTAAACAAGCCACAATGCAAGAATAACTCTAAGTCTCTAGGAGTCCAGTCCAGCTAGATCCTATGCCTGATCATTACCTGAAAGTAAAACTAAAAAGTCAACACAAAGGTTGAGCGAGTTCATCGAGTTTGTAATAAAATAGTTTAGTAAACATTTGAAAGTAAGTTTCTAAAAATGGTAATTAATAAGCATTTGTATCTCAATTCAGCAGTAGTAAATGTAAGTAATAGAAAACAGGTAATCATATGCATGTAAGTAAGAAATGTAATCGCAAACCCACAAGTATCCGTAGTAGTAGCCACGTTACTATATGAAGACACCATTAGTACTAATGTGCACGTTTAGAAGACTCCGTTAGTAGATCATCTCTACTAACGAGCACGTTTAGAAGACTCCACTAGTAGAACCCATCTACTAGTGAGCACGTTTAGAAGACTCCATTAGTAGAACATATCTACTAATGAGCACGTTTGAAGTAACCGTAATCCCACAATAGTAATCTCGTAGTATTTTGAAAGCATGCATAAGTTTGTAAACGTTTTATTAAATCCAATTCGTAGTAAGTTTCCATAAATGGAAAGTTTCCGAAAATAGCAAGTATCTAAAAGTAGTAAGTTTCTATAAATAGGAAGTTCCATTTATAGTAAGTTTATCGAAAGTAGTAAATTTCCCGAAATAGAAGGTTTCCAAATATAGTAAGTTTCCATAAATAGAAATATCTATTTATGGTAAGTTTGAAAATAGTATCCGTTTTCTTAAAATAGTAAGTTGAGTTTTACTTCCCCCCGATTAGTTTAAAACACATAAAGCAGTAGAAAATAGGGGCAATGAACTCACCTCGAATAAGCAAAGTCACTACTTAAGTAGTGTGTATGTGTGTGTGTATAAGCAAGTCACAAGCTAAGTCCCGACTAGGTATAGAGCTCCCCTAAATGAGTAAGTAATGAGTCGTAAGTAATAGAATCATAAATTTGAAGGTCGATAAACATTGTATTCAAGTTTTCTCGTTTTAGAAAGGTTAGGAAGGTTGTACGTTTACGATAAGGGAATAGAATCCATTATGTTGAAGAAATTCAGCGTATACATACGTTCATTAAAAGTGTAGTAACTTGAGTTTCAGAAAGATTTAGACGATGAATCTTATATATACGGAAACTAGACTCAGAGGGCTACATCGAGGAATCCGGAATCACTAAATTTGAGTTAGAAATGAACAAGATGTGGACGACACAAAACAGTTGAAACAATCTGTCCAAAAACGTTATTATTGTAGATGTTGAGTTTATTACATTATAACGTCGTATATTTTAGGTGTAGACAAGGTAGACATTCTTTTATACTAATTAGACATGTTATTAACTTATAATAAATCTATTTAATCACTTTTAAGGTTATCCAAATGGTTACACGAATTAGATTATTAAACCTAGTAATTTTACTCGAAAAATCCAGATTAGACCCATGTTCACTAAAAACCAGTTCTAGGGAGTTTGATAATGAATTAGACAATGAGACCACTCCCATTTGAAAGATAACTCAAAATCCTACAACATTGCTTTATACACTTTTCCAAAAAGACGGACTTATGACTGACTTATGACTCCTAGAACACGGAACTACAAGGCTGATCACGAACAGAAACCTATGTCCACTATTTTACAGATTCTGGGAGTTAGGAAACTAATTAGACGATGTATCTTATATATCTGAAAACTAGAAAGGAAGGGCTATATTTTATGTTTAGATTACAGAAGCTAATTCGAAAAGACCCGAGAGATATTTATCAAACAAAACAGTTAAAAACAGCAGCTAAAGTTAATTGTTCAGTTTAGACCACCGCTTACTAAAAGACGATTTCAGAGAGATTGACAAAGAACTGGGTGAAGAACTTTATATTTCCGAAAACTAGAAAGTAAGGCCTACAATATTCGTTTAGACTTCGTAAGCCAATTCAAAACGACCAAGGAGATAATAACCGATTAAAACAGCTTATCATACCAGCAACTAATCAATTCAAATAGATTTTACAACCTAGAATCACCATATACATAGCATGCAAGAACTCGATTAGAACGGAATGAAATAAACGATTTGTGAGCAATTGAACCTGTGATGGTGATGATACAATCAGGTTGTTAGCAAAATGGAAATCGAACTCTTGGTGTTAAGCTTGTGACTGCAAAACAATAACAAAAACGAGCTTTAAAAACCCTAAGTAGGGTTTCGGCCAAAACAGAAATAAACCAAATGATTACAATCGATTACCTTGTTATTATGAATTGATTTGATGAAGAACCATGAGATTTTTCGTGATAGGGAGGCTGTGGAAAACGAATAAGAGCAGAAACATTAACAACACGATCTCTATGAACCCCATAATAGAAGTTTCGGCTGAAACCAAAACAAAAAAAGAAAAGAATCCGAAAATTGTTACCTTGTAGAACTAATTCGATGAAGAAGGAGGAGGCTTTGAATTCCTCTTGCTGATTGATGAAAACGACGAAGAGGTGGTGAGGGTTTTGGTCGGCCGAAGTCTGCAAAAGGGAGGTGGCGATTAGGGTTGTCAAAAGTGACGGCAAAAATGGAGGGAAAGGGTTTAGGGTGACGGTAGGGCAAAAGAAAAAGGAATTAGGGTTAAGTTATTGTTAATTGTTAATTGTTAATAGGTTTAGTAAAATATTAAAACTAGGCCAAAGCCCCATCTTATATGCACTTAAAACCACAAACCCAATTTTACTTGTTGTAGGAGAATTATAAATGAAAGTGTAACGAGACATAAAAATTAAGGTGATGTATGTAAAACTAACACGAGCGGTAAATAAGAAATTGATATACGTTAGGATTGGAGGTTCTTACACGAGATACAATCTTAGACATACCCAAGTCCATTATTAGTACGAAAATATAATTTCCCGTTAATTTATCTAGGAGCTCTTCTAGTGGGACTATCTATTGTGCACTTAACTAACGAAAGCATCATAACAAGTATACACACATAACATGGAAGTCACCTTATACTAGAAAACGTAACTTTTAATTTCGTAACAGTAGTAATAATCAAGTTTTAAATTTTTCAGTAAAATGCGGTAATGATCTACATGCATAATAGACTAACTAAGGACGGAGAGAGTGACGGTTGTCACAGTATACCCCACTTAAAAGAATTTCGTCCCGAAATTCAAGTAGAAAGTACCGTCACGAACCAGATCATCGAAAGGTAAGACTCGTAATCAGAAAGTAAAGTATCAACATGTGTTACGAGTAATATCAGAGAAATGCGTAATAAAAGTATCAACATCGACATTCGGATTCTACTGCTCCTCCGCAGCTCTCAGTACATATGCTCTAATACGAGCTCGAGTGTTTTGACCACCTTGATTTCCCTGGTTTTGTGGAAGGTTATGGGGTGGGTTAGCATGACCAACACACTTCCCTGTTTGTGAGTACAATCTCGAAGAAAATGACTGGTACCTCCGTAACTACAGCTGGAATTAAGCCTCAATGCACTCACTGGTACGGCAGCAACAGACCTGGAACGACAAATCTTTGGTGAAGTGGCCTCTCCTACGGCATAGCGAACAACTGCATATCATGTGCTCCTCCCGGTGATGATTACACTCCTGACGTAGAGGAAGTGTACGAGTATTCCCAGATTTCGAACTGCTGCTAGATTGACCTAAATCTCGTTTAAATTCCTTGGACTTTACCTTCTCCTCGTCACTGCGATCTTTCCTCTTCCTGTCCGACATTTCAACGTCTCGAACCACATCATCGGTGATAGCTCCAGTCCACTGAATAGCACTTTGAATGGTAAAGGGTTCAATACTCCTCAACGAACGACGAACTTCGGGGTGCAAACCTTAGATGAAACGCTCGATACTTCACGACTTCGGAACTACCATCTGAGGACAGAGTCGTGCAAGCTCATGAAAACGATCCGTGTAGGCGTCCAGATAAGCATACGCTCGCATAAAAAAAATTGTGAATTTAAGGAATGGATATGGTCAATAACTCAACCATAAGAACTTTAGGTATGTTTTGTATTACGACTACAAACATGGTCATGTAAACATATATATGACTCGTCATGGATATAATTAAGTCGTACGCCCAAAATTATATTCACTTCGTTTCATATACATATCCGCTTCCCATGTTCATTATCATAATATTAACATATACAAATTAAGGATTTAAATAAAAGAAAATCGAATCGAGATTTCAAATCGTAGAAATAGTAGTAAAATAAAATCAAGAAATCCAAATTTAAAGTATAAATCAAAACAAAGAAAATTCTCATGTCGAAAGCTGATATTGGTCGCCGTCTTCCTTAGGCGAATGAGTCGTCGCGTACGAGTAGTGTGACGTAATGAAATCAATGAAAAAGATCCTAAAAGAAACTATATGAAGGACACCTAGTTATAGTCTAGGCCAAACCACCTAGTTCTCTATAACCATGTGCTCTGATACCAATCTGTCACACCCCGCCAGTGGCGGAACGCAGGGTGCAACTGATTGGCGATCGTCATAACACATTAGTAAATAAAGAAATAATCTATATGAAATAAATAAAATTCGTATGTCATGACGTCGCCATGTACAAGGTAAAATCCCTTGGTACACAATTACGTCAATCACTACAATGAAACAATATCCAAAGTAAATCCGAAAATGAAAATAAAATACTTAGGCATGCAAGCCCGAAATATAAGTAAATAAATATATCGAAAACAAGCCACAATGCAAGAATAACTCTAAGTCTCTAGGAGTCCAGTCCAGCTAGATCCTATGCCTGATCATTACCTGAAAGTAAAACTAAAAAGTCAACACAAAGGTTGAGCGAGTTCATCGAGTTTGTAATAAAATAGTTTAGTAAACATTTGAAAGTAAGTTTCTAAAAATGGTAATTAATAAGCATTTGTATCTCAATTCAGCAGTAGTAAATGTAAGTAATAGAAAACAGGTAATCATATGCATGTAAGTAAGAAATGTAATCGCAAACCCACAAGTATCCGTAGTAGTAGCCACGCTACTATATGAAGACACCATTAGTACTAATGTGCACGTTTAGAAGACTCCGTTAGTAGATCATCTCTACTAACGAGCACGTTTAGAAGACTCCACTAGTAGAACCCATCTACTAGTGAGCACGTTTAGAAGACTCCATTAGTAGAACATATCTACTAATGAGCACGTTTGAAGTAACCGTAATCCCACAATAGTAATCTCGTAGTATTTTGAAAGCATGCATAAGTTTGTAAACGTTTTATTAAATCCAATTCGTAGTAAGTTTCCATAAATGGAAAGTTTCCGAAAATAGCAAGTTTCTAAAAGTAGTAAGTTTCTATAAATAGGAAGTTCCATTTATAGTAAGTTTATCGAAAGTAGTAAATTTCCCGAAATAGAAGGTTTCCAAATATAGTAAGTTTCCATAAATAGAAATATCTATTTATGGTAAGTTTGAAAATAGTATCCGTTTTCTTAAAATAGTAAGTTGAGTTTTACTTCCCCCCGATTAGTTTAAAACACATAAAGCAGTAGAAAATAGGGGCAATGAACTCACCTCGAATAAGCAAAGTCACTACTTAAGTAGTGTGTATGTGTGTGTGTATAAGCAAGTCACAAGCTAAGTCCCGACTAGGTATGGAGCTCCCCTAAATGAGTAAGTAATGAGTAGTAAGTAATAGAATCATAAATTTGAAGGTCGATAAACATTGTATTCAAGTTTTCTCGTTTTAGAAAGGTTAGGAAGGTTGTACGTTTACGATAAGGGAATAGAATCAATTATGTTGAAGAAATTCAGCGTATACATACGTTCATTAAAAGTGTAGTAACTTGAGTTTCAGAAAGATTTAGACGATGAATCTTATATATACGGAAACTAGACTCAGAGGGCTACATCGAGGAATCCGGAATCACTAAATTTGAGTTAGAAATGAACAAGATGTGGACGACACAAAACAGTTGAAACAATCTGTCCAAAAACGTTATTATTGTAGATGTTGAGTTTATTACATTATAACGTCGTATATTTTAGGTGTAGACAAGGTAGACATTCTTTTATACTAATTAGACATGTTATTAACTTATAATAAATCTATTTAATCACTTTTAAGGTTATCTAAATGGTTACACGAATTAGATTATTAAACCTAGTAATTTTACTCGAAAAATCCAGATTAGACCCATGTTCACTAAAAACCAGTTCTAGGGAGTTTGATAATGAATTAGACAATGAGACCACTCCCATTTGAAAGATAACTCAAAATCCTACAACATTGCTTTATACACTTTTCCAAAAAGACGGACTTATGACTGACTTATGACTCCTAGAACACGGAACTACAAGGCTGATCACGAACAGAAACCTATGTCCACTATTTTACAGATTCTGGGAGTTAGGAAACTAATTAGACGATGTATCTTATATATCTGAAAACTAGAAAGGAAGGGCTATATTTTATGTTTAGATTACAGAAGCTAATTCGAAAAGACCCGAGAGATATTTATCAAACAAAACAGTTAAAAACAGCAGCTAAAGTTAATTGTTCAGTTTAGACCACCGCTTACTAAAAGACGATTTCAGAGAGATTGACAAAGAACTGGGTGAAGAACTTTATATTTCCGAAAACTAGAAAGTAAGGCCTACAATATTCGTTTAGACTTCGTAAGCCAATTCAAAACCACCAAGGAGATAATAACCGATTAAAACAGCTTATCATACCAGCAACTAATCAATTCAAATAGATTTTACAACCTAGAATCACCATATACATAGCATGCAAGAACTCGATTAGAACGGAATGAAATAAACAATTTGTGAGCAATTGAACCTGTGATGGTGATGATACAATCAGGTTGTTAGCAAAATGGAAATCGAACTCTTGGTGTTAAACTTGTGACTGCAAAACAATAACAAAAACGAGCTTTAAAAACCCTAAGTAGGGTTTCGGCCAAAACAGAAATAAACCAAATGATTACAATCGATTACCTTGTTATTATGAATTGATTTGATGAAGAACCAGGAGATTTTTCGTGATAGGGAGGCTGTGGAAAACGAATAAGAGCAGAAACATTAACAACACGATCTCTATGAACCCCATAATAGAAGTTTCGGCTGAAGCCAAAACAAAAGAAGAAAAGAATCCGAAAATTGTTACCTTGTAGAACTAATTCGATGAAGAAGGAGGAGGCTTCGAATTCCTCTTGCTGATTGATAAAAACGACGAAGAGGTGGTGAGGGTTTTGGTCGGCCGAAGTCTGCAAAAGGGAGGTGGCGATTAGGGTTGTCAAAAGTGACGGCAAAAATGGAGGGAAAGGGTTTAGGGTGACGGTAGGGCAAAAGAAAAAGGAAATAGGGTTAAGTTATTGTTAATTGTTAATTGTTAATAGGTTTTTGGTTTAGTAAAATATTAAAACTAGGCCAAAGCCCCATCTTATATGCACTTAAAACCACAAACCCAATTTTACTTGTTGTAGGAGAATTATAAATGAAAGTGTAACGAGACATAAAAATTAAGGTGATGTATGTAAAACTAACACGAGCGGTAAATAAGAAATTGATATAAGTTAGGATTTTATGGATTAACACGAGCGGTAAATAAGAAATTAAGGTGATGTATGTAAAACAATTCCGTTTCTAATCCAAACTTCCACACTAGCCTAATAAACTTTAAAATTACCTATATCAACTATTCAAACCAATTTATACCCAATAAAACGCTTATTTTATTGTAAAACCTAGATTACATCCCTTATGAGTTAGAATTACGTTTAGGTGTGTGATATTGATGTCAAATAATCCCCTACGTTACAATAGCATTAAGAATGTCTTAAGAATAGTATTTGAAGCCATTTAATCCATAAAAAACTCAATCAAATCAAATATAACATTTTAAAATCAAAACCCAAATTTTAAAAACCCATAGGTACTTTTAAAAACTAATTGTACAACACCGTACCGTACATTTCCGTTTCTAATCCAAACTTCCACACTACCCTAATAAACTTTAAAATTACCTATATCAACTATTCAAACCAATTTATACCTTATAAAACGCTTATTTTGTTGTAAAACCTAGATTACATCCCGTACGAGTTAGAATTACGTTTAGGTGTGTGATATTGATGTCAAATAATCCCCTACGTTACAATAGCATTAAGAATTTCTTAAGAATAGTATTTGAAGCCATTTAATCCATAAAAAACTCAATCAAATCAAATATACCATTTTAAAATCAAAACCCAAATTTGAAAAACCCATAGGTACTTTCAAAAACTAATTTTACAACACCGTACCGTACAATTCCGTTTCTAATCCAAACTTCCACACTACCCTAATAAACTTTAAAATTACCTATATCAACTATTCAAACCAATTTATACCTTATAAAACGCTTATTTTATTGTAAAACCTAGATTACATCCAGTACGAGTTAGAATTACGTTTAGGTGTGTGATATTGATGTCAAATAATCCCCTACGTTACAATAGCATTAAGAATGTCTTAAGAATAGTATTTGAAGCCATTTAATCCATAAAAAACTCAATCAAATCAAATATACCATTTTAAAATCAAAACCCAAATTTGAAAAACCCATAGGTACTTTCAAAAACTAATTTTACAACACCGTACCGTACAATTCCGTTTCTAATCCAAACTTCCACACTAGCCTAATAAACTTTAGAATTACCTATATCAACTATTCAAACCAATTTATACCCAATAAAACGCTTATTTTATTGTAAAACCTAGATTACATCCCGTACGAGTTAGAATTACGTTTAGGTGTGTGATATTGATGTCAAATAATCCCCTACGTTACAATAGCATTAAGAATGTCTTAAGAATAGTATTTGAAGACATTTAATCCATAAAAAACTCAATCAAATCAAATATACCATTTTAAAATCAAAACCCAAATTTGAAAAACCCATAGGTACTTTCAAAAACTAATTTTACAACACCGTACCGTACAATTCCGTTTCTAATCCAAACTTCCACACTACCCTAATAAACTTTAAAATTACCTATATCAACTATTCAAACCAATTTATACCCATTAAAACGCCTATTTTATTGTAAAACCTAGATTACATCCCGTACGAGTTAGAATTACGTTTAGGTGTGTGATATTGATGTCAAATAATCCCCTACGTTACAATAGCATTTTGAATGTCTTAAAAATAGTATTTGAAGCCATTTAATCCATAAAAAACTCAATCAAATCAAATATACCATTTTAAAATCAAACCCAAATTTGAAAAACCCATAGGTACTTTCAAAAACAAATTTTAAAACACCGTACCGTACAATTCCGTTTCTAATCCAAACTTCCACACTAGCCTAATAAACTTTAAAATTACCTATATCAACTATTCAAACCAATTTATACCTTATAAACGCTTATTTTATTGTAAAACCTAGATTACATCCCGTACGAGTTAGAATTACGTTTAGGTGTGTGATATTGATGTCAAATAATCCCCTACGTTACAATAGCATTAAGAATGTCTTAAGAATAGTATTTGAAGCCATTTAATCCATAAAAAACTCAATCAAATCAAATATAACATTTTAAAATCAAAACCCAAATTTTAAAAACCCATAGGTACTTTTAAAAACTAATTGTACAACACCGTACCGTACATTTCCGTTTCTAATCCAAACTTCCACACTACCCTAATAAACTTTAAAATTACCTATATCAACTATTCAAACCAATTTATACCCATTAAAACGCCTATTTTATTGTAAAACCTAGATTACATCCCGTACGAGTTAGAATTACGTTTAGGTGTGTGATATTGATGTCAAATAATCCCCTACGTTACAATAGCATTAAGAATGTCTTAAGAATAGTATTTGAAGCCATTTAATCCATAAAAAACTCAATCAAATCAAATATACCATTTTAAAATCAAAACCCAAATTTGAAAAACCCATAGGTACTTTCAAAAACTAATTTTACAACACCGTACCGTACAATTCCGTTTCTAATCCAAACTTCCACACTACCCTAATAAACTTTAAAATTACCTATATCAACTATTCAAACCAATTTATACCTTATAAAACGCTTATTTTATTGTAAAACCTAGATTACATCCAGTACGAGTTAGAATTACGTTTAGGTGTGTGATATTGATGTCAAATAATCCCCTACGTTACAATAGCATTAAGAATGTCTTAAGAATAGTATTTGAAGCCATTTAATCCATAAAAAACTCAATCAAATCAAATATACCATTTTAAAATCAAAACCCAAATTTGAAAAACCCATAGGTACTTTCAAAAACTAATTTTACAACACCGTACCGTACAATTCCGTTTCTAATCCAAACTTCCACACTAGCCTAATAAACTTTAAAATTACCTATATCAACTATTCAAACCAATTTATACCCAATAAAACGCTTATTTTATTGTAAAACCTAGATTACATCCCGTACGAGTTAGAATTACGTTTAGGTGTGTGATATTGATGTCAAATAATCCCCTACGTTACAATAGCATTAAGAATGTCTTAAGAATAGTATTTGAAGACATTTAATCCATAAAAAACTCAATCAAATCAAATATACCATTTTAAAATCAAAACCCAAATTTGAAAAACCCATAGGTACTTTCAAAAACTAATTTTACAACACCGTACCGTACAATTCCGTTTCTAATCCAAACTTCCACACTACCCTAATAAACTTTAAAATTACCTATATCAACTATTCAAACCAATTTATACCCATTAAAACGCCTATTTTATTGTAAAACCTAGATTACATCCCGTACGAGTTAGAATTACGTTTAGGTGTGTGATATTGATGTCAAATAATCCCCTACGTTACAATAGCATTTTGAATGTCTTAAAAATAGTATTTGAAGCCATTTAATCCATAAAAAACTCAATCAAATCAAATATACCATTTTAAAATCAAAACCCAAATTTGAAAAACCCATAGGTACTTTCAAAAACAAATTTTAAAACACCGTACCGTACAATTCCGTTTCTAATCCAAACTTCCACACTAGCCTAATAAACTTTAAAATTACCTATATCAACTATTCAAACCAATTTATACCTTATAAAACGCTTATTTTATTGTAAAACCTAGATTACATCCCGTACGAGTTAGAATTCCGTTTAGGTGTGTGATATTGATGTCAAATAATCCCCTACGTTACAATAGCATTAAGAATGTCTTAAGAATAGTATTTGAAGCTATTTAATCCATAAAAAACTCAATCAAATCAAATATAACATTTTAAAATCAAAACCCAAATTTTAAAAACCCATAGGTACTTTTAAAAACTAATTGTACAACACCGTACCGTACATTTCCGTTTCTAATCCAAACTTCCACACTACCCTAATAAACTTAAAATTACCTATATCAACTATTCAAACCAATTTATACCTTATAAAACGCTTATTTTGTTGTAAAACCTAGATTACATCCCGTACGAGTTAGAATTACGTTTAGGTGTGTGATATTGATGTCAAATAATCCCCTACGTTACAATAGCATTAAGAATGTCTTTAAGATAGTATTTGAAGCCCTTTAATCCATAAAAAACTCAATCAAATCAAATATACCATTTTAAAATCAAAACCCCAAATTAGAAAAAACCCATAGGTACTTTCAAAACTATTTTACAAACACCGTACCGTACAATTCCGTTTCTAATCCAACTTCCACACTACCCTAATAAACTTTAAAATTACCTATATCAACTATTCAACC
>CAJVGC010000278.1:0-30703 GCA_910822075.1 Senecio squalidus
CAACACCCAAATTTTAAAAACCCATAGGTACTTTCAAAAACTAATTGTACAACACCGTACCGTACAATTCCGTTTCTAATCCAAACTTCCACACTACCCTAATAAACTTTAAAATTACCTATATCAACTATTCAAACCAATTTATACCCAATAAAACGCTTATTTTATTGTAAAACCTAGATTACATCCCGTACGAGTTAGAATTACGTTTAGGTGTGTGATATTGATGTCAAATAATCCCCTACGTTACAATAGCATTAAGAATGTATTAAGAATAGTATTTGAAGCCATTTAATCCATAAAAAACTCAATCAAATCGAATATACCATTTTAAAATCAAAACCCAAATTTTAAAAACCCATAGGTACTTTCAAAAACTAATTGTACAACACCGTACCGTACATTTCCGTTTCTAATCCAAACTTCCACACTACCCTAATAAACTTTAAAATTACCTATATCAACTATTAAACCAATTTATACCTAATAAAACGCTTATTTTATTGTAAAACCTAGATTACATCCCGTACGAGTTAGAATTACGTTTAGGTGTGTGATACTGATGTCAAATAATCCCCTACGTTACAATAGCATTAAGAATGTATTAAGAATAGTATTTGAAGCCATTTAATCCATAAAAAACTCAATCAAATCGAATATACCATTTTAAAATCAAAACCCAAATTTTAAAAACCCATAGGTACTTTCAAAAACTAATTTTACAACACCGTACCGTACAATTCCGTTTCTAATCCAAACTTCCACACTACCCTAATAAACTTTAAAATTACCTATATCAACTATTCAAACCAATTTATACCCAATAAAACGCTTATTTTATTGTAAAACCTAGATTACATCCCGTACGAGTTAGAATTACGTTTAGGTGTGTGATACTGATGTCAAATAATCCCCTACGTTACAATAGCATTAAGAATGTCTTAAGAATAGTATTTGAAGCCATTTAATCCATAAAAAACTCAATCAAATCGAATATACCATTTTAAAATCAAAACCCAAATTTTAAAAACCCATAGGTACTTTCAAAAACTAATTTTACAACACCGTACCGTACAATTCCGTTTCTAATCCAAACTTCCACACTACCCTAATAAACTTTAAAATTACCTATATCAACTATTCAAACCAATTTATACCCAATAAAACGCTTATTTTATTGTAAAACCTAGATTACATCCCGTACGAGTTAGAATTACGTTTAGGTGTGTGATACTGATGTCAAATAATCCCCTACGTTACAATAGCATTAAGAATGTATTAAGAATAGTATTTGAAGCCATTTAATCCATAAAAACTCAATCAAATCAAATATACCATTTTAAAATCAAAACCCAAATTTTAAAAACCCATAGGTACTTTCAAAAACTAATTGTACAACACCGTACCGTACAATTCCGTTTCTAATCCAAACTTCCACACTACCCTAATAAACTTTAAAATTACCTATATCAACTATTCAAACCAATTTATACCTTATAAAACGCTTATTTTATTGTAAAACCTAGATTACATCCCGTACGAGTTAGAATTACGTTTAGGTGTGTGATACTGATGTCAAATAATCCCCTACGTTACAATAGCATTAAGAATGTATTAAGAATAGTATTTGAAGCCATTTAATCCATAAAAAACTCAATCAAATCAAATATACCATTTTAAAATCAAAACCCAAATTTTAAAAACCCATAGGTACTTTCAAAAACTAATTTTACAACACCGTACCGTACAATTCCGTTTCTAATCCAAACTTCCACACTACCCTAATAAACTTTAAAATTACCTATATCAACTATTCAAACCAATTTATACCCAATAAAACGCTTATTTTATTGTAAAACCTAGATTACATCCCGTACGAGTTAGAATTACGTTTAGGTGTGTGATATTGATGTCAAATAATCCCCTACGTTACAATAGCATTAAGAATGTCTTAAGAATAGTATTTGAAGCCATTTAATCCATAAAAAACTCAATCAAATCGAATATACCATTTTAAAATCAAAACCCAAATTTTAAAAACCCATAGGTACTTTCAAAAACTAATTTTACAACACCGTACCGTACAATTCCGTTTCTAATCCAAACTTCCACACTACCCTAATAAACTTTAAAATTACCTATATCAACTATTCAAACCAATTTATACCCAATAAAACGCTTATTTTATTGTAAAACCTAGATTACATCCCGTACGAGTTAGAATTACGTTTAGGTGTGTGATACTGATGTCAAATAATCCCCTACGTTACAATAGCATTAAGAATGTATTAAGAATAGTATTTGAAGCCATTTAATCCATAAAAAACTCAATCAAATCGAATATACCATTTTAAAATCAAAACCCAAATTTTAAAAACCCATAGGTACTTTCAAAAACTAATTGTACAACACCGTACCGTACAATTCCGTTTCTAATCCAAACTTCCACACTACCCTAATAAACTTTAAAATTACCTATATCAACTATTCAAACCAATTTATACCTTATAAAACGCTTATTTTATTGTAAAACCTAGATTACATCCCGTCGAGTTAGAATTACGTTTAGGTGTGTGATACTGATGTCAAATAATCCCCTACGTTACAATAGCATTAAGAATGTATTAAGAATAGTATTTGAAGCCATTTAATCCATAAAAAACTCAATCAAATCGAATATACCATTTTAAAATCAAAACCCAAATTTTAAAAACCCATAGGTACTTTCAAAAACTAATTTTACAACACCGTACCGTACAATTCCGTTTCTAATCCAAACTTCCACACTACCCTAATAAACTTTAAAATTACCTATATCAACTATTCAAACCAATTTATACCCAATAAAACGCTTATTTTATTGTAAAACCTAGATTACATCCCGTACGAGTTAGAATTACGTTTAGGTGTGTGATATTGATGTCAAATAATCCCCTACGTTACAATAGCATTAAGAATGTCTTAAGAATAGTATTTGAAGCCATTTAATCCATAAAAAACTTAATCAAATCGAATATACCATTTTAAAATCAAAACCCAAATTTTAAAAACCCATAGGTACTTTCAAAAACTAATTTTACAACACCGTACCGTACAATTCCGTTTCTAATCCAAACTTCCACACTACCCTAATAAACTTTAAAATTACCTATATCAACTATTCAAACCAATTTATACCCAATAAAACGCTTATTTTATTGTAAAACCTAGATTACATCCCTGTATGAGTTAGAATTACGTTTAGGAGTGTGATACTGATGTCAAATAATCCCCTACGTTACAATATCATTAAGAATGTATTAAGAATAGTATTTGAAGCCATTTAATCCATAAAAAACTCAATCAAATCAAATATACCATTTTAAAATCAACACCCAAATTTTAAAAACCTATAGGTACTTTCAAAAACTAATTGTACAACACCGTACCGTACATTTCCGTTTCTAATCCAAACTTCCACACTACCCTAATAAACTTTAAAATTACCTATATCAACTATTCAAACCAATTTATACCCAATAAAACGCTTATTTTATTGTAAAACCTAGATTACATCCCGTACGAGTTAGAATTACGTTTAGGTGTGTGATATTGATGTCAAATAATCCCCTACGTTACAATAGCATTAAGAATGTATTAAGAATAGTATTTGAAGCCATTTAATCCATAAAAAACTCAATCAAATCAAATATACCATTTTAAAATCAACACCCAAATTTTAAAAACCTATAGGTACTTTCAAAAACTAATTGTACAACACCGTACCGTACATTTCCGTTTCTAATCCAAACTTCCACACTACCCTAATAAACTTTAAAATTACCTATATCAACTATTCAAACCAATTTATACCTTATAAAACGCTTAGTTTTATTGTAAAACCTAGATTACATCCCGTACGAGTTAGAATTACGTTTAGGTGTGTGATACTGATGTCAAATAATCCCCTACGTTACAATAGCATTAAGAATGTCTTAAGAATAGTATTTGAAGCCATTTAATTGTGACAACCGTCACTTTCTCCGTCCATAGTTAGCTAGTATGCCTGTAGATCATTACCAAAATTCAATGAATATTTAAAACTTTCGTTTGCAAACTGATTATTACTATGTTGTATGGATTTAAATTTACTTACTTAAGTATACTATTGCGTGTGATAAACTTTTACTATGCCTTAGGTGCACAAGTAGGTAGAACCCGCTAGTTGAGCTCCTAGATGCCTTAACAACTTATCACGTACTCGTGTTAGAAGTATATTGAACATTTTGTAAACTTCTAATACCCTAATAGTTCATTTCCTGTTGTTAAACTAATTTAAGTTACGTCTTGTTAGTCTCGAGTTCTGTTACTCTTCGTTGCGTTTCATTTTCATACCGCTCGTTAGAAATATACAAATTACTTTCGTTTATGTGTGTGTCTTAACCGGTGACTAGAACTAAGCTAGCCAAGCCATGCTTGGTCGAGCCATGCACCAAACACCCTTGCAAGTCACTACTAACCCTAATAACCATCACATATATATTACTACTAAACAAAACCCTAGCCTCTCTTTTCTTTTGTTCCAGCCGATCCCAAAACAACCCTATTCCAGAAATCGATTCCCATCTTTAACCAGCCAACTCCTCCATTTTCATTGCTAGTTTGAAGGTTCTCGACACCCCTGATAGCCATCAATAATCAGTCTTGCGAGTCACCATATTCAATCATAAACTAGTAAGTATTGGTAATTGTTTTCTCTTGCAGCCGATCTATATATCACGGTTTGACATGAGACTTCTTTCAGCCTCATCAATTCGTTCTCCTTCTTTTAGCAGTCGAGCATCATCATTTTCGAGCTTCAATCTCGTCTCTTTCGCTGTCAAGGTAAGCGTTTTCAAGTGTTGTGAAACCCTAATCTGGATCGGATGTATCATCTTATTAATCGATTTTGTTTTCTTGTCATCTCTGTTCTCCATCCACAATCTGGTGTTTTGCAATTGTTCACCATCATCAGCAACTAAGCTAGGTAACAAATCACTCCTATTTGAGTCCTCCTTAACCGAGATATTCATGATTTTATGAAAGTTGTTATTGTGTGTTCTTGACAGCGAGTACCATCATTCACCCGTGATCTTACGGTGGTGTGTTGATCACTACACTCGAGCCACCCCCTTCAGATCTCCTCAGTTTGTCCAGCCCTTGTACGAGTCTTAGCTGTTGGGAGTTAGTCTTGAAATCAGCGTAAGCGTTGAACTTAATCTCGTAACCGATTTCAGTTCCGTGTATATGTGTTGCGTTTGAGCATTTGTGTGATCTTGTTTGGCCCATGGGTCATTCTCAGCAGGTTTTGTCGTGCTTGGAAGTTGTTAGTCATTCTCAAATCTGCCCAAAAAGATCGTGAGCGTAACATATTCGAAGCACCAAAAAGGGGTATACATTAAAACCCTAAATCTAGTTTAACTATCTTTTGGTTTTTGATGGGGTAATCTCGTTTGTTTGGTATTGTTATAATCTGATCTGGTCCACTCGTAAACCATATAAATTTCTTAGTTTGTTGCTTCCGAGTTTTGTATGCAAATCGTCACAAAACCTAAACTAAAATGCTTTTACGTGAACTTTGAAACCTTGCTGAACTGGAATGTTACCCTGTCTTGTGTGCTGAATAGCTCATAAACGATTTGGAATATGAAACAATTGTCTAAATATAAAATGTAGCTATTTGAATCTAGTTTCTGAAAATATAAGATTCGTAATCTGAAACATTTTGGAACTCCCAGAATCTGTGTTTTAATACACGTTGGTCTAATCTGAATTTGGTAAGATAGCTGTTGTGTTCACCTGTTTTATAAAAGTCATAACTACTAAACCGTCTTGAATTCTAATCAGGTATAAAAGCCAAAATTATAGGTCTTGGAGTCTAGTTTCTGGGAATATTGGTATCGTTGTCTAATTGTTCGTAGAACTCTCTAAAATTGCAATTTACTGAACGTTGGTCAAACTGAAATTTTACCGATAAACTACGGTTAATGACTTGAACGACTGTAACGACTTAGCATTTGTATAAATGATATTATTCAAGTTTAAACTGAATATAATTGAGTTTTAAACAGATAATAAAGTTATATAAACTTTCGGGTTGTTTAATGCGTCTTTAAAGGTAAAAACGTTTTGTATTTCAAACGTCTAACTAGTCATTTTGTAACCATCATAAATTAAAGATTTTTACTTCAATTTAAACGATTCAAGGTTCCTCGTTGTAGTACTTTACCTCTAGTTTAAGTACATATATTATTGGTTCCCTAACTATGTTTATAACTCAAGTTGTGCCGTCTTAAAACACCTACTCGTGAGTTTGGACAGTTGTAGTGTCAGTCTTGTTTCGAGTATAAGTTTTTCATAACAGATCCAAATGGATTAAATCCGGAGTCCTCAAAGTATCTCTCTGAGTCTAGTTTCCGTACATATAAGATTCTTCATCCAATTCCATTTCAAACTCCCGTTATATCAGTTTTCGTAACAGGGGGTACTTGCTGAGTTTTCTTAACACGTATTCTTAATTCACCTTTGGTCCTTTGTTTTCGGGTTTCTTAAATTGTTCAAGTGAACACTTCTAAATGATTACCAAACGATAATAATTCTTTACTTGAATATGTACTTACTTATACTTGCTATTTAGGGAAGCTCATATACTAGCCGGGACCTAGCTTGTGACCCACTTGATTTACATACATACACACGAGTAGTATTACTTACATACGTATTCACGAGGTGAGTTCATCGCCCCATATTTACTGTTTTTCTATTTTAAACTAAACGGGGGGAAGTAAAACTCAACTAAACGATTTATGAGAAAACAAATACCATTTTCAAACTTACCATAAATAGATATTTCTATTTAGGGTTAATGCACCCGAGGGTCACTGTACTATTCGTGAAAATCCAATTGGGTGATTGAACAAAAAAAAGTTGTAAAGTTTTCATTATACTTTCAAAAATGTTTAAAATGATCACTCATGCTTTAAAAAAAGTTTAAATTCGTCATTTGGATGACTGGTAACCTGCTGAACCGGATAACCTTGTTGACCTGTGACTTGTTGACTAAACCCTTCTTTTGTATGTCAGACCCCTGGTGTCCTTTATCTAATTAATAAAAAAGAGAGTATGAAAAGTCTTTTAAAGAAGCTACACATGAAACCAGATCGATCATCATCAGAATCTCAATCACGTGAAATTAATAAACCTTTATTTGGGATTTCAAATTGGTTCAATTCAGTAGTAACAAATAAACGAAATCAAACCCCACGGTTTGACACTGTTAGTAGTAGTCAACTAGATGCTGCTATGGATGAATTAAGGATTTGGGATTCCGGTTCAGGTCATTCTAGGGATCCAGAGCTAGATAAAGAGTATCAAATTCATTTATGAATCGTCTCTTTCTTCCCGCAATCAACGATCATGTCCTACTCCTTCTTTTGAATTATTTTACCTCCAACGATCAGGTAACACCTCCGGCACACCTTTCACTCTCCGACGACATGCCGCCGAAGAAGCAGCAACAGAAGCAGAAATCCGGTTCAACATCCAAAAACAAGCCTCAATCCAGCGGTCCCAAACTCCAAATAACGGCGTAAAATTGAGAGGAAGACCTGTTAAGAAAATTGACGGCGGTGGATTACGACGGCCGGAGAGCGACGGCGGTGGATTACGGAGGTGGATTACGGCGACCGGAATTTGTACGGCGGAGATATTATTAGCTGAATAAAAAAGAGAGCGTGAGTTGGAAAATTGATTTGGATGAGTGATGGCGAATTACCATGGGGATTTCAGTCAAAAAATTGATTACGTGTTTAAGATCGTACTGATCGGTGATTCCACAGTTGGAAAATCTCAATTGTTGGCTAGGTTTTCTAGAAATGAGTTTAGTTTGGATTCCAAAGCAACGATTGGTGTCGAATTTCAGACCAAGACTATGCTTATTGATCATAAAAATGTTAAGGCTCAGATTTGGGATACTGCTCTCTCTTCTTAGTATTAATATAAAATTTATTAGTATTAAACTCATAAATAATAATTTTATAAAGGGTATTTTTGTCTTTTCATATGTCAAAATAACAAGTGTTACCTGATACTATAAGTTGGTGTGGGTCCCAATGACCAAAACAAACGGTTTTATAAAGTAGATTGAAAATTATGTATATTTTTTTAGTTCAATCACCCAATTGGATTTTCACGAATAGTACAGTGACCCTCGGGTGCATTAACCCTTCTATTTATGGAAACATACTATTTTTGGAAACTTTCTATTTCGGGAAACTACTACAAATCGTATTTCATAAAACGTGTAACAAAATCTAATGCACTTTTCAAACTTATGAGATACGGGTATATTTGGATTCATGGTACTTATACACTGCCTAGCTAACTTAGTACTGCCGAGGCGTACTAAGGGTAGCGTTCGGACCTGACACAGCCGATGCGTGTCATACTGACTTGACGCTGCCGAGGCGCGTCAAGGACAGTGTTCAGATTCGATATTGCCGACGGGCGTATCTCTTACAGGGCACTGCCGAGGCGTGTCGCTGTGTTCGTTACACATGGTTACTATTTTCGATACGGTTACAATTTTACTACTTATGCATTAGTTACACGTTTTCTTATACTACTGTTGTGCTTGAGACTGAAAAACTGTTTACTTACATTTTCTTACTTACTACTCGATGAACTCGCTCAACCTTTGTGTTGACTTTTTAGTTTTACTTTCAGGTAATGATCAGGCATAGGATCTAGCTGGACTGGACTCCTAGAGACTTAGAGTTATTCTTGCATTGTGGCTTGTTTACGATACATTTATTTACTTATATTTCAGGCTTGCATGCCTAAGTATTTTATTCTCATTTTCGGATTTATTTTGGATATTGTTTCATTGTAGTGATTGACGTAATTGTGTACCAAGGGGTTTTACCTTGTACATGGCGACGTCATGACATACGAATTTTATTTATTTCATATAGATTATTCCTTTATTTACTAATGTGTTATGACGATCGCCAATCAGTTGCACCCTGCGTTCCGCCACTGGCGGGGTGTGACAGATTGGTATCAGAGCACATGGTTATAGAGAACTAGGTGGTTTGGCCTAGACTATAACTAGGTGTCCTTCATATAGATTCTTTTAGGATCTTTTTCATTGATTTCATTACGTCTCACTACTTGTACGCGACGACTCATTCGCCTAAGGAAGACGGCGACCAATATCGGCTTTCGACATTGAAATAATTTTTTTTTTTATGGATTTATTCTTTTCATTTATGTTTATTTGATCACATCTTTTGGATACTATTTTGGGAAGCTCGATTAAAGTCTCATATTTCAATTTCTTGATTCGAATATGTTAATATTATGATAATGAACATGGGAAGCGGACATGTATATGAGGCGAGGTGTATATAATTATGGGTGACCAACGTAATTATATCCATAGCGGGTCATATATATGTTTACATGACCATGTTTGTAGTCGTAATACAAAACATACCTAAAGTTCTTATGGTTGAGTTATTCACCATATCCATTCCTTAAAATTCATGATATCTTTTATGCTAGCGTATGCTTATATGGCCGCCTACACAGATCGTTTTCATGAGCTTGCACGACTGTCACACCCCGCTTGGAAGCGGAAACGCAGGGCGTTCCAGTTATAATATCATGAGTCAAATGTTACAACAACACAACCAATAAACCAACATCAAAATAACATTAATCATGCCAAGTGTTTATAAAATACATTACAAATTCAAAAGCGATAAATCGCCGAGTACGAATGTATTACAAAACATAACAAAACGGAACAACAAGGACATTACAACAAATATCACAAGTTCCGAAATACACAAGACAAATATCCCAAAAGCACAAATGGCATGATCAACAGGAATCCTTAGTTTCCTGCAAAGCGTTAAAACGACATCAACAACATGTTGGTGAATTATTCGCAAATTTAAAGTAAAAGTTGACCCATCGACAAGTTTCATCAAAACAAAGTTAATTTCAAATGATATATCTTGTTTTCAACAACCAATAGTGATAGGAACTTTGCCTAGACTAATCATACACTGAACCTGACCGTACAACCCCAAATCCTGAGGTCGCCAACCAAAGGTAACAAATCAATTAACCGGCCATAACTTCCACTCCTAGAAACATTCTACCGAGCAGAGAGGGTTAGGTCTATAACCCATATAGATCTATATATATGTAACCGTTGGGCTCAAAGCTTAACAAGTGTATCCGGGGGCCTCAACAAAGGCTAATGGCTTACAATCTAAGGCAGTCCTAATCCACTAGGCAAACAAGATAATCAACACATTCCGCATACAAGCAGACATTTTAAAACACGCTTTACAGCCCAAAAATATTTAAGACAAGGGCAACGAATAACTCACTGATAAAACTTCAGCAAACAAATATCGGGTACACCAAACACAGAGCTACAACTCCACCGCCTAAGTGCCTTAAAACAATAACAATATAGTCTCAGTATCTCTATAAGTCTAGGTCCGGTTTAGCCTTGTCGGTTAAGATTAAGTTAAATAAGATAATCCAAATATTAATAGGTTTAAATGAGGTGACGTATTTAGAAGGCGACGTTCCGCGTCAAACAGGACCGCTCGGAGAGATATCGGCATTCCACGTCATAATCGTCAACAGGAGATGAATGATAATCCGAATCGAAGTGATTACAAGGAGTATCGGTTAACAAAATATCGTTATCAAGTTTTAAATAGATCGACCAAGGTCAACGGAAACAATGTTGACTTGGTCAAAGTCAAACGTAAGGAATGTTGACTTTATAAAGTCAAGGTCACAGATGTTGACTTATGAAAGTCAAAGGTATAATATGTTGACTTATGAAGTCAAATGTCAATTATGTTGACTTATTAAAGTCAAAATCAATTTAAAAGTCCAAATTGACACTTTGAATAATTTGAAGTGTTTTCATATCAAATGTTTAGAGTAAAATACATTTTTAAAACCATTTATAAAGTTTGCCGCAAAACATATTTTGATGACTTAAAACGATGATCAAGATGAGGCGAAGATTGATATGTCGCAAAAAGGTTGAAAACATCCGTTTTAAGTAATATTATGGTATTTTTGGATTGCGTTGGCGTCTTTGAGTCCAAAGACTATATTATTGCATAATATGTTACTTTTAAGTATTTAAGTATTTTAATGTCGTAAAAGTCGTAAATGGAAATTCCGGCAGAGCTTCCGCGACGTATATTATTAGTCCAAATTTTATGCACTTTCCCGCTTATCAACAATTGCAATTTACACCGTTATTCATAATACATAATACAATAATAAGTTAATTACGATACTTTCGGTTAGATCACATTTTAATATGTTTCGTCCATTCTTAATCCAAGTCCGATAATATAACAAGTGTTGGTCTAATATTTACTCCTAACCGTTTTCAAGGCTAAAACCGAAACAATAGGAAAGGATAATGAACGAAGATGCACAAGAATAGCAAATTATACCGTTAACGCCCGCAAGATTGACAAGAATAGAAACCGGAACCAAGGACTTCGGTGACGAGGTACTGAGGTCCAAACCTCTTCTGAAATACAACACATTCGTCGTCCATAAGGGTTCGCAATAACAAGTTAAGAGTGAATTCAATGGTTTTACAAATTCGGAAATCTGGGCGACGACCGCCTCGCGGTGGGGTGACCGCGCCGCGGTCGTCCTCAGACGAACCAAAATTTCAAAAATCGTTTTAAGTTGGAAAATCATAGTTTAAGGTAATAAGTTCAAACATACTCGTTAAAGAATCATCAAAACACTTATAAACAACCATTTTGTGAACTTTTCATCATAAAATTCCAAGATCCAAACATATTTTATAAAAACCTTGATTTCAAAGATTATTACCCATCCAAAGTTATAAAAACTCATTTTATGAAGTTAGATCACACATGCATTGAATAAAACATAGAAATTAGAAAGAGTTTAAGTCATTATACCCCAAAAGAAGTGAAGACGTGATGATCTAAAAATGGCTTGATGGGGTTTCTTGATGATTTGATGATGATCTTTGACCCAAAAATGTCAAAGATAAGTGAAAGCTTCCAAGAGGATGACTAAATCTTTTACTCCATGATGATATAAACGATATAATGTGATGAAATTTGGTGTTTATTTGGTGTTTATAACTGAATTTACAGCCACAAGAGGAATTTTGATAAAGAGTGTTTGTGTGTGTGTGATAAGCTTCAAGAGAGAGAGGGAGGTGTAAACTTGGGTGTGTGTATGAAATGAAATGAAAATGAACATGTTAGACAGCTAAATGAGACACAAACCTGCTCCACATGAAGTGTTGACACGTTTGGGGGCAGGTGTCAAGATTTGGTGACATGCAACTATGACTCACAACTCAACAAAAACTTGTCTGTCCAGGGGATGACCGCGGCGCGGCCAGCTCACCGCGGCGCGCCCAGTCTCCTTCCTGGATTTGCTCCGTTTTGTTCGTGTTGTCGATACGTACATGTATTCGTTTAGGATTCCCGATTGTTTTACAATTGAACTTAGTCAAGTTCATCATAAATATTATTGGTATTATGATTCATTTAAATGATAACATTTAAGTTTGGTTCAAGAAACGCACGATTTCGGTAAAAGATAAACAAGTGTAAAAGCACGGTTTCTCGAAGATAAAGAATACGTTAACCGACAATTTGGCATAAACCTCCTAACTTATACTCATGAGCATACTAACTATTTGGCACTTAGGTAAAAATAAACTTACGTCTCAAGGGACGAATCAAAATAATCACATAAAACCCGATTCTCAATAATAACTCGTGAGTAAAACAAAGCGAAATACAAGGGTCAAAACAATTGCGAATAATATTAAAATAATGACGGTAACTCAAGTACCTCAAATAGACGGGACGTCACAGCCTCCCTCAGTTAAAAGAATTTCGTCCTCGAAATTACTTATTGAGCATCGCTACCCGAAAATAGATGGGGAAATTTCCGCTGCATTTCATCCTCCCGTTCCCATGTAAACTCAGCTCCAAACTTAGAGTTCCATCGGACCTTTACAATAGGAATCCGACTCCGCCGTAGGCGCTTGACCTCTCGGTCAACGATTTCTACCGGCTCCTCTATCACATGAAGCGATTCATCCAAGCTCAGTTTCTCCAAGGGCACCAATAAAGACTCGTCAGCAAGACACTTCTTGAGATGCGATACATGGAATACGTTGTGCACACCGCTCAACTCAGGTGGCAACTCAATACGGTAAGCCACTGGTCCAACATGAGACAAAATCTTAAACGGACCCGTAAAACGTGGACTTAACTTGCTGCGCTTCTCAAAACGAAACACGCCCTTCCAAGGAGAAACCTTCAATAACACCATATCGCCGACCTTGAATTCCAAAGGTTTCCGACGCAGATCCGCGTACTTCTTCTGACGATCTCTCGCGGCTACTAGACGATCCTTGATCCTAAAGATCTTATCAGTCGTCTCCTGGATCAACTCGGGACCCGTAATCTGACTATCACCAATCTCAGCCCAACAGAGTGGAGACCTACACTTACGACCGTAGAGAGCTTCAAAAGGCGCGCAATTAATACTGGAGTGGTAACTATTGTTGTACGAAAACTCGACCAACGGTAAATGTCTATCCCAACTCCCGCCAAAATCCAAAATACATGCGCGTAACATATCCTCCAACGTCTGAATCGTGCGCTCACTCTGACCATCGGTCTGAGGGTGATAAGCCGTACTCATATCTAAACGCGTGCCTAAAGCTCGCTGCAACGTCTGCCAGAACCTCGAAGTAAAACGCGCGTCGCGATCCGAAATAACAGATACAGGAATTCCATGCCTGGCCACGATCTCATCAATATATAACCTAGACAGCTTCTCTATTCGGTAATCTTCTCGAATAGGCAGAAAATGCGCTGACTTAGTCAGTCGATCAACAATGACCCAAATAGCATCATAACCTCCCGAAGACCTAGGAAGCTTCGTAACAAAATCCATAGTAATATTTTCCCACTTCCACTGCGGGATCTCCGGTTGCTGAAGAAGGCCAGAAGGCTTCTGATTCTGAGCCTTAACTTTAGAACAGGTCAAACATCTGCCTACATACTCGGCAATCGCCCTCTTCATGCCGGGCCACCAGTAAAAATCTTTCAAGTCGTGATACATCTTATCCGCTCCGGGATGAACGGAGTAATTCGACTTGTGACCTTCATCCAAAATCAACTGCCTAAGACCGACGGGAACCCAAATACGATCCAAGAAATACAATACTCCGTCGTCTTTCGGCTCCAACTGACGTGCCAAACCAAATAATCCTTCACTCTTTAAACAATCCTCGGTGAGAGCCTCCTGCTGAGCCTGAATAATACGAGTCTTCAAACTTGACTGAATAGAAACCATCATGGCGCGAACTCTCACCGGCTTAACCGTTTCCTTGCGACTTAACGCATCGGCGACAACATTAGCTTTTCCCGGATGATAACGAATTTCACAATCATAATCGTTAAGCAATTCTACCCATCGGCGTTGCCTCATATTCAACATCTTTTGGTCAAAGATGTGTTGTAACGACTTATGATTAGTGAACACAGTACACTTAGTACCGTACAGATAATGACGCCAAATCTTTAAAGCAAAAACCACTGCGCCTAACTCCAAATCATGGGTCGTGTAGTTCTTCTCATGAATCTTTAACTGACGAGAGGCATAGGCAATGACCTTTCCGTTCTGCATCAGCACGCACCCGAGTCCCTTATGCGAAGCATCGCAATAAACCACAAAATTTTCGGTACCCTCGGGAAGACTCAAGATAGGAGCATCACACAACCGTTTCTTTAATAACTGAAAAGCTTCTTCCTGCTCGGCACCCCAAATAAACTCCTCGTTCTTCTGGGTCAACTTCGTCATAGGCGAGGCTATCTTCGAAAAATTCTCGATAAAGCGACGGTAATAACCTGCTAGACCCAGAAATGAACGGATATCGGTGGGCGTCTTAGGAGCAACCCAATCTCTGACGGCTTTAATCTTGGCAGGATCAACATGGATGCCTTCCTTGCTAACCACATGGCCAAGAAATTGAACCTCAGATAACCAAAACTCGCACTTCGAGAACTTAGCGTAAAGTTGTTCCTTCCTGAGCAACTCCAACACTATTCTCAAGTGCTCCTCGTGCTCCGCACGGCTACGAGAATATATCAGAATATCATCGATAAACACTATCACAAACTTATCGAGGTAAGGACGGCATATGCGGTTCATCATTTCCATAAATGCTGCAGGCGCATTCGTTAGACCGAATGGCATAACTAAAAACTCGTAATGACCGTATCGCGTCCGAAAGGCAGTCTTCGGAACGTCCTCCTCCTGCACCCTCAATTGGTGATATCCGGACCGTAGATCAATCTTAGAAAAGAAACATGAACCTTGAAGTTGATCAAACAAGTCATCTATACGGGGTAAAGGATAGCGGTTCTTTACTGTCAGCTTATTCAGCTCTCGGTAATCTATACACAATCTCATCGAACCATCCTTCTTTTTCACAAAGAGTACCGGCGCGCCCCACGGAGAGAAACTCGGTCTAATGAAACCTTTATCCACTAACTCCTGGATCTGCTTAGAGAGCTCTAACATCTCCGAAGGTGCTAACCGATAAGGAGCCTTCGCCACCGGCGCTGCTCCTGGAACTAAGTCGATCCTAAACTCTACCTCACGTCTAGGCGGTAAACCAGGTAAATCCTCTGGGAACACATCCGGAAAATCACACACTACTGGCTTCTCCTCCAGCTTCTCAGTGTTGTCCTTCTTCACAAGGTGTGCAAGAAAGAGTGAACAATCCTGCTTGATGTACTCCCGGACTTTCATACACGAGACAATCTTAAGACGCTTCCCTGCTTTATTTCCTTGAACTAATAGCGGCTCTCCATGCGGTAACGGAATACGGATCATCTTCTCAAAACATACGATCTCCGCACGATGCGTCTCTAACCAGTCCATGCCGATAATCACGTCGAAACTACCTAACCTAATCGGAATTAAGTCGATAGGAAAAGAGTGATCGTCGAAACTAACACTACAGTCGGACAGTAACTCGGACGCATGCAAGAACTCACCATCAGCCAATTCTATCTCAAAGGGAGGTACTAAAGGTACAGGCTTACAGGGAATCATAGTCCTAAACTCATCAGAAATAAAACTTCTATCCGCACCAGAATCAAATAAGATAAACGCAGGTTGACCACAGATAAGAAAAGTACCCGTAACGACGTGTGGATCCTGCTGAGCCTCCTTTGCTCCCACAACAAATGCCCTGCCTCGAGGGGCATTACCAGCTGCAGCCAACTTAGGACATTTGTCCTTATGATGATCAGGAGAACCACATTCAAAACACTTCCCCTTTCCGGCCTTGCAGAACTTGTCCGTGTGACCCAATTTCTTGCAGATACTGCATTCCCAACACGCTACTTCCTTGGTGTGATACCTACTACACCGACCACACTGCGGGTACTTACCCTGGGTACCCGTTGCCACAGCAGCATACGATTTCACAGCTTGAGGAGCATCATTCCTCCTAAACTTCTTTCTTGAATCCTCATTGCGGTTTCCACCACTCCGTTTCCCACTGGAGTTTTGCTTAACAGTCATCGGGGGTAACTCACCATCCCGAACCGCATTCTGAGTCAAAGTAATCGCAATTTCAACCGCACTCTGAAACGTGCTCGGTTTGCTGGATAGGACACTCTTACGGATTGCTGGGGGTAATCCGTGAGTGTAGCGACCGATTCGTTTGAGTTCCGGTCGAACCAAGTGTGGAACCAGTTGGGACAATGCGTGAAAACGCGAAGTGTATCCCTGAATGTCTGACCCAACCATGGTCAAGTTCCACAGTTCATCTTCCAACTTCTGAATCTCGGATTCAGGTACATACTCGATGATCATTAACTCCTTCAATTGCTCCCAAGTCATGGTCTTAATTTCCGCTCGGCCTCGCACATTCACGACCGAGTTCCACCATGTCAGAGCCGTTCCTTGAAACACAAAAGTAGCAAATCGGACTCTATCTTTGTCCGCACAATCGATAGCATCGAAAATAGATTCCAGTTTCTCCATCCACTGAAGCGTGCCAGTCGCTCCCTCATTTCCGCGGTACTCCGGGGCCTTGCAGCTCATAAAGGTCTTCATTGTGCATTCAGCACGGCGAGCTGAGCCCTCGGCTCCACCAGAAACTGTCTTGGGTCCACCCGACCCCGTTACAACAACGTCATCACCCTCAACAACTGGCTCAGGGCCCTCATTATTAACAACCGGCTCAGGGTTTCCAGAACCCGAACCATTACCTTGGGCGGTGCCCTCTCGAAGTTGAGCTACAAGCTCGGGCATCATCGCCGCTAATTGCTGAGCAATCATCTGAGCCATGTCAGGATTCGATTCATTTTCCGCATTGTTCCTTCTCGCATTCGACGTATTCGCTCTCGCATTCTGACTCGCGGTATTAGCCCTCGCGTTCGCAGTAGCACGTCTAGCAGAACTTCGCGTCGCAACTCTCCTCTTAGGCGCCATAGTCCTAAAATAAAAAGGAAAGAAATTCGATCAGCAAATGTGTGCGAAAACAAGGCCAAACGCCACAAAATAAACGCGAAATAAACACGTATGAAAAATAGTGCACACATTGCAATCAGAGAAAATCGATTCAAAAAGCCTTTGGTCATAGTCCAAGTGATTTACTCAGTTAAAATCACTCGGTTCGCTATAACCTTTGGCTCTGATACCAACTTCTGTCACACCCCGCTTGGAAGCGGAAACGCAGGGCGTTCCAGTTATAATATCATGAGTCAAATGTTACAACAACACAACCAATAAACCAACATCAAAATAACATTAATCATGCCAAGTGTTTATAAAATACATTACAAATTCAAAAGCGATAAATCGCCGAGTACGAATGTATTACAAAACATAACAAAACGGAACAACAAGGACATTACAACAAATATCACAAGTTCCGAAATACACAAGACAAATATCCCAAAAGCACAAATGGCATGATCAACAGGAATCCTTAGTTTCCTGCAAAGCGTTAAAACGACATCAACAACATGTTGGTGAATTATTCGCAAATTTAAAGTAAAAGTTGACCCATCGACAAGTTTCATCAAAACAAAGTTAATTTCAAATGATATATCTTGTTTTCAACAACCAATAGTGATAGGAACTTTGCCTAGACTAATCATACACTGAACCTGACCGTACAACCCCAAATCCTGAGGTCGCCAACCAAAGGTAACAAATCAATTAACCGGCCATAACTTCCACTCCTAGAAACATTCTACCGAGCAGAGAGGGTTAGGTCTATAACCCATATAGATCTATATATATGTAACCGTTGGGCTCAAAGCTTAACAAGTGTATCCGGGGGCCTCAACAAAGGCTAATGGCTTACAATCTAAGGCAGTCCTAATCCACTAGGCAAACAAGATAATCAACACATTCCGCATACAAGCAGACATTTTAAAACACGCTTTACAGCCCAAAAATATTTAAGACAAGGGCAACGAATAACTCACTGATAAAACTTCAGCAAACAAATATCGGGTACACCAAACACAGAGCTACAACTCCACCGCCTAAGTGCCTTAAAACAATAACAATATAGTCTCAGTATCTCTATAAGTCTAGGTCCGGTTTAGCCTTGTCGGTTAAGATTAAGTTAAATAAGATAATCCAAATATTAATAGGTTTAAATGAGGTGACGTATTTAGAAGGCGACGTTCCGCGTCAAACAGGACCGCTCGGAGAGATATCGGCATTCCACGTCATAATCGTCAACAGGAGATGAATGATAATCCGAATCGAAGTGATTACAAGGAGTATCGGTTAACAAAATATCGTTATCAAGTTTTAAATAGATCGACCAAGGTCAACGGAAACAATGTTGACTTGGTCAAAGTCAAACGTAAGGAATGTTGACTTTATAAAGTCAAGGTCACAGATGTTGACTTATGAAAGTCAAAGGTATAATATGTTGACTTATGAAGTCAAATGTCAATTATGTTGACTTATTAAAGTCAAAATCAATTTAAAAGTCCAAATTGACACTTTGAATAATTTGAAGTGTTTTCATATCAAATGTTTAGAGTAAAATACATTTTTAAAACCATTTATAAAGTTTGCCGCAAAACATATTTTGATGACTTAAAACGATGATCAAGATGAGGCGAAGATTGATATGTCGCAAAAAGGTTGAAAACATCCGTTTTAAGTAATATTATGGTATTTTTGGATTGCGTTGGCGTCTTTGAGTCCAAAGACTATATTATTGCATAATATGTTACTTTTAAGTATTTAAGTATTTTAATGTCGTAAAAGTCGTAAATGGAAATTCCGGCAGAGCTTCCGCGACGTATATTATTAGTCCAAATTTTATACACTTTCCCGCTCATCGACAATGCAATTACATCTCAATCATAATACATAATACGATAACACGTTAATTACGATACTTTCGGTTAGATTCCATTTTTAATATGTTTCGTCCATTCTCAATCCAAATCCGATAAAATAACAAGTGTTGGTCTAAAAGTTACTCCTAACCGTTTTCAAGGCTAAAACCGAAACAATGGATAATGAACGAAGATGCACAAGAATAGCAAATTATACCGTTAACGCCCGCAAGATTGACAAGAATAGAAACCGGAACCAAGGACTTCGGTGACGAGGTACTGAGGTCCAAACCTCTTCTGAAATACAACACATTCGTCGTCCATAAGGGTTCGCAATAACAAGTTAAGAGTGAATTCAATGGTTTTACAAATTCGGAAATCTGGGCGACGACCGCCTCGCGGTGGGGTGACCGCGCCGCGGTCGTCCTCAGACGAACCAAAATTTCAAAAATCGTTTTAAGTTGGAAAATCATAGTTTAAGGTAATAAGTTCAAACATACTCGTTAAAGAATCATCAAAACACTTATAAACAACCATTTTGTGAACTTTTCATCATAAAATTCCAAGATCCAAACATATTTTATAAAAACCTTGATTTCAAAGATTATTACCCATCCAAAGTTATAAAAACTCATTTTATGAAGTTAGATCACACATGCATTGAATAAAACATAGAAATTAGAAAGAGTTTAAGTCATTATACCCCAAAAGAAGTGAAGACGTGATGATCTAAAAATGGCTTGATGGGGTTTCTTGATGATTTGATGATGATCTTTGACCCAAAAATGTCAAAGATAAGTGAAAGCTTCCAAGAGGATGACTAAATCTTTTACTCCATGATGATATAAACGATATAATGTGATGAAATTTGGTGTTTATTTGGTGTTTATAACTGAATTTACAGCCACAAGAGGAATTTTGATAAAGAGTGTTTGTGTGTGTGTGATAAGCTTCAAGAGAGAGAGGGAGGTGTAAACTTGGGTGTGTGTATGAAATGAAATGAAAATGAACATGTTAGACAGCTAAATGAGACACAAACCTGCTCCACATGAAGTGTTGACACGTTTGGGGGCAGGTGTCAAGATTTGGTAACATGCAACTATGACTCACAACTCAACAAAAACTTGTCTGTCCAGGGGATGACCGCGGCGCGGCCAGCTCACCGCGGCGCGCCCAGTCTCCTTCCTGGATTTGCTCCGTTTTGTTCGTGTTGTCAATACGTACATGTATTCGTTTAGGATTCCCGATTGTTTTACAATTGAACTTAGTCAAGTTCATCATAAATATTATTGGTATTATGATTCATTTAAATGATAACATTTAAGTTTGGTTCAAGAAACGCACGATTTCGGTAAAAGATAAACAAGTGTAAAAGCACGGTTTCTCGAAGATAAAGAATACGTTAACCGACAATTTGGCATAAACCTCCTAACTTATACTCATGAGCATACTAACTATTTGGCACTTAGGTAAAAATAAACTTACGTCTCAAGGGACGAATCAAAATAATCACATAAAACCCGATTCTCAATAATAACTCGTGAGTAAAACAAAGCGAAATACAAGGGTCAAAACAATTGCGAATAATATTAAAATAATGACGGTAACTCAAGTACCTCAAATAGACGGGACGTCACAACGACTCTGTCCTCAAATGGTAGTTCCGAAGTCGCGACGTATCGAGCGTTTCATCTATGATTTGCACCTCGAAGTTCGTCCTTCGTTGAGGAGTATTGAACCTTTTACCATTCAGAGTGCTATTCAGTGGACTGGAGCTATCACCGATGATGTGGTTCGAGATGGTGTAATGTCGGACGGGAAGAGGAAAGATCGCAGTGACGAGTAGCAGGGAAAGTCCAAGGAAGTTAAACGGGATTCAAGTCAATATCTGAGTATACGCGTACACTTCCTCTATGTCAGGAGTGTAATCATCACCAGGAGGAGCACATGATATGCAGTTGTTCGCTATGCCGTAGGAGAGGCCACTTGACCAAAGATTTGTCATTCCAGGTCTGTTGCTGCCGTACCAGTGAGTGCATTGAGGCTTAATTCCAGTTGTAGTTACGGAGGTACCAGTCATTTTCTTCGAGATTGTACTCACAAACAGGGAAGTGTGTTGGTCATGCTAACCCACCCCAGAACCTTCCAGGAAACCAGGGAAATCAAGGTGGTCAAAACACTCGAGCTCGTATTATAGCATATGTACTGAGAGCTGCGGAGGAGTAGTAGAATCCGAATGCCGATGTTGATACTTTTCTTACGCATTTCTATGATATTACTCGTAACACATGTTGATACTTTACTTTCTGATTATGAGTCTTACCTTTCGATGATCTGGTTCGTGACGGTACTTTCTACTTGAATTTCGGGACGAAATTCTTTTAAGTGGGGTATACTGTGACAACCGTCACTTTCTCCGTCCATAGTTAGCTAGTATGCCTGTAGATCATTACCAAAATTCAATGAATATTTAAAACTTTCGTTTGCAAACTGATTATTACTATGTTGTATGGATTTAAATTTACTTACTTAAGTATACTATTGCGTGTGATAAACTTTTACTATGCCTTAGGTGCACAAGTAGGTAGAACCCGCTAGTTGAGCTCCTAGATGCCTTAACAACTTATCACGTACTCGTGTTAGAAGTATATTGAACATTTTGTAAACTTCTAATACCCTAATAGTTCATTTCCTGTTGTTAAACTAATTTAAGTTACGTCTTGTTAGTCTCGAGTTTTGTTACTCTTCGTTGCGTTTCATTTTCATACCGCTCGTTAGAAATATACAAATTACTTTCGTTTATGTGTGTGTCTTAACCAGTGACTAGAACTAAGCTAGCCAAGCCATGCTTGGTCGAGCCATGCACCAAACACCCTTGCAAGAAACTACTAACCCTAATAACCATCACATATATATTACTACTAAACAAAACCCTAGCCTCTCTTTTCTTTTGTTCCAGCCGATCCCAAAACAACCCTATTCCAGAAATCGATTCCCATCTTTAACCAGCCAACTCCTCCATTTTCATTGCTAGTTTGAAGGTTCTCGACACCCCTGATCGCCATCAATAATCAGTCTTGCGAGTCACCATATTCAATCATAAACTAGTAAGTATTGGTAATTGTTTTCTCTTGCAGCCGATCTATATATCACGGTTTGACATGAGACTTCTTTCAGCCTCATCAATTCGTTCTCCTTCTTTTAGCAGTCGAGCATCATCATTTTCGAGCTTCAATCTCGTCTCTTTCGCTGTCAAGGTAAGCGTTTTCAAGTGTTGTGAAACCCTAATCTGGATCGGATGTATCATCTTATTAATCGATTTTGTTTTCTTGTCATCTCTGTTCTCCATCCACAATCTGGTGTTTTGCAATTGTTCACCATCATCAGCAACTAAGCTAGGTAACGAATCACTCCTATTTGAGTCCTCCTTAACCGAGATATTCATGATTTTATGAAAGTTGTTATTGTGTGTTCTTGACAGCGAGTACCATCATTCACCCGTGATCTTACGGTGGTGTGTTGATCACTACACTCGAGCCACCCCCTTCAGATCTCCTCAGTTTGTCCAGCCCTTGTACGAGTCTTAGCTGTTGGGAGTTAGTCTTGAAATCAGCGTAAGCGTTGAACTTAATCTCGTAACCGATTTCAGTTCCGTGTATATGTGTTGCGTTTGAGCATTTGTGTGATCTTGTTTGGCCCATGGGTCATTCTCAGCAGGTTTTGTCATGCTTGGAAGTTGTTAGTCATTCTCAAATCTGCCCAAAAAGATCGTGAGCGTAACATATTCGAAGCACCAAAAAGGGGTATACATTAAAACCCTAAATCTAGTTTAACTTTCTTTTGGTTTTTGATGGGGTAATCTCGTTTGTTTGGTATTGTTATAATCTGATCTGGTCCACTCGTAAACCATATAAATTTCTTAGTTTGTTGCTTCCGAGTTTTGTATGCAAATCGTCACAAAACCTAAACTAAAATGCTTTTACGTGAACTTTGAAACCTTGCTGAACTGGAATGTTACCCTGTCTTGTGTGCTGAATAGCTCATAAACGATTTGGAATATGAAACAATTGTCTAAATATAAAATGTAGCTATTTGAATCTAGTTTCTGAAAATATAAGATTCGTAATCTGAAACATTTTGGAACTCCCAGAATCTGCGTTTTAATACACGTTGGTCTAATCTGAATTTGGTAAGATAGCTGTTGTGTTCACCTGTTTTATAAAAGTCATAACTACTAAACCGTCTTGAATTATAATCAGGTATAAAAGCCAAAATTGTAGGTCTTGGAGTCTAGTTTCTGGGAATATTGGTCTCGTTGTCTAATTGTTCGTAGAACTCTCTAAAATTGCAATTTACTGAACGTTGGTCAAACTGAAATTTTACCGATAAACTACGGTTAATGACTTGAACGACTGTAACGACTTAGCATTTGTATAAATGATATTATTCAAGTTTAAACTGAATATAATTGAGTTTTAAACAGATAATAAAGTTATATAAACTTTCGGGTTGTTTAATGCGTCTTTAAAGGTAAAAACGTTTTGTATTTCAAACGTCTAACTAGTCATTTTGTAACCATCATAAATTAAAGATTTTTACTTCAATTTAAACGATTCAAGGTTCCTCGTTGTAGTACTTTACCTCTAGTTTAAGTACATATATTATTGGTTCCCTAACTATGTTTATAACTCAAGTTGTGCCGTCTTAAAACACCTACTCGTGAGTTTGGACAGTTGTAGTGTCAGTCTTGTTTCGAGTATAAGTTTTTCATAACAGATCCAAATGGATTAAATCCGGAGTCCTCAAAGTATCTCTCTGAGTCTAGTTTCCGTACATATAAGATTCTTCATCCAATTCCATTTCAAACTCCCGTTATATCAGTTTTCGTAACAGGGGGTACTTGCTGAGTTTTCTTAACACGTATTCTTAATTCACCTTTGGTCCTTTGTTTTCGGGTTTCTTAAATTGTTCAAGTGAACACTTCTAAATGATTACCAAACGATAATAATTCTTTACTTGAATATGTACTTACTTATACTTGCTATTTAGGGAAGCTCATATACTAGCCGGGACCTAGCTTGTGACCCACTTGATTTACATACATACACACGAGTAGTATTACTTACATACGTATTCACGAGGTGAGTTCATCGCCCCATATTTACTGTTTTTCTATTTTAAACTAAACGGGGGGAAGTAAAACTCAACTAAACGATTTATGAGAAAACAAATACCATTTTCAAACTTACCATAAATAGATATTTCTATTTATGGAAACATACTATTTTTGGAAACTTTCTATTTCGGGAAACTACTACAAATCGTATTTCATAAAACGTGTAACAAAATCTAATGCACTTTTCAAACTTATGAGATACGGGTATATTTGGATTCATGGTACTTATACACTGCCTAGCTAACTTAGTACTGCCGAGGCGTACTAAGGGTAGCGTTCGGACCTGACACAGTCGATGCGTGTCATACTGACTTGACGCTGCCGAGGCGCGTCAAGGACAGTGTTCAGATTCGATATTGCCGACGGGCGTATCTCTTACAGGGCACTGCCGAGGCGTGTCGCTGTGTTCGTTACACATGGTTACTATTTTCGATACGGTTACAATTTTACTACTTATGCATTAGTTACACGTTTTCTTATACTACTGTTGTGCTTGAGACTGAAAAACTGTTTACTTACATTTTCTTACTTACTACTCGATGAACTCGCTCAACCTTTGTGTTGACTTTTTAGTTTTACTTTCAGGTAATGATCAGGCATAGGATCTAGCTGGACTGGACTCCTCTTAGAGTTATTCTTGCATTGTGGCTTGTTTACGATACATTTATTTACTTATATTTCATGCTTGCATGCCTAAGTATTTTATTCTCATTTTCGGATTTATTTTGGATATTGTTTCATTGTAGTGATTGACGTAATTGTGTACCAAGGGGTTTTACCTTGTACATGGCGACGTCATGACATACGAATTTTATTTATTTCATATAGATTATTTCTTTATTTACTAATGTGTTATGACGATCGCCAATCAGTTGCACCCTGCGTTCCGCCACTGGCGGGGTGTGACAGATTGGTATCATACATTTCCGTTTCTAATCCAAACTTCCACACTACCCTAATAAACTTTAAAATTACCTATATCAACTATTCAAACCAATTTATACCTTATAAAACGCTTATTTTATTGTAAAACCTAGATTACATCCCGTACGAGTTAGAATTACGTTTAGGTGTGTGATATTGATGTCAAATAATCCCCTACGTTACAATAGCATTAAGAATGTATTAAGAATAGTATTTGAAGCCATTTAATCCATAAAAAATCAAATCAAATATACCATTTTAAAATCAAAACCCAAATTTTAAAAACCCATAGCTACTTTCAAAAACAAATTTTACAACACCGTACCGTACATTTCCGTTTCTAATCCAAACTTCCACACTACCCTAATAAACTTTAAAATTACCTATATCAACTATTAAAACCAATTTATACCCAATAAAACGCTTATTTTATTGTAAAACCTAGATTACATCCCGTACGAGTTAGAATTACGTTTAGGTGTGTGATACTGATGTCAAATAATCCCCTACGTTACAATAGCATTAAGAATGTATTAAGAATAGTATTTGAAGCCATTTAATCCATAAAAAACTCAATCAAATCGAATATACCATTTTAAAATCAAAACCCAAATTTTAAAAACCCATAGGTACTTTCAAAAACTAATTGTACAACACCGTACCGTACAATTCCGTTTCTAATCCAAACTTCCACACTACCCTAATAAACTTTAAAATTACCTATATCATCTATTCAAACCAATTTATACCCAATAAAACTCTTATTTTATTGTAAAACCTAGATTACATCCCGTACGAGTTAGAATTACGTTTAGGTGTGTGATACTGATGTCAAATAATCCCCTACGTTACAATAGCATTAAAAATGTATTAAGAATAGTATTTGAAGCCATTTAATCCATAAAAAACTCAATCAAATCAAATATACCATTTTAAAATCAAAAACCAAATTTTAAAAACCCATAGGTACTTTCAAAAACTAATTGTACAACACCGTACCGTACATTTCCGTTTCTAATCCAAACTTCCACACTACCCTAATAAACTTTAAAATTACCTATATCAACTATTCAAACCAATTTATACCTTATAAAACGCTTATTTTATTGTAAAACCTAGATTACATCCCGTACGAGTTAGAATTACGTTTAGGTGTGTGATACTGATGTCAAATAATCCCCTACGTTACAATAGCATTAAGAATGTATTAAGAATAGTATTTGAAGCCATTTAATCCATAAAAAAACTCAATCAAATCGAATATACCATTTTAAAATCAAAACCCAAATTTTAAAAACCCATAGGTACTTTCAAAAACTAATTTTACAACACCGTACCGTACATTTCCGTTTCTAATCCAAACTTCCACACTACCCTAATAAACTTTAAGATTACCTATATCAACTATTCAAACCAATTTATACCTTATAAAACGCTTATTTTATTGTAAAACCTAGATTACATCCCGTACGAGTTAAAATTACGTTTAGGTGTGTGATATTGATGTCAAATAATCCCCTACGTTACAATAGCATTAAGAATGTCTTAAGAATAGTATTTGAAGCCATTTAATCCATAAAAAACTCAATCAAATCAAATATACCATTTTAAAATCAACACCCAAATTTTAAAAACCCATAGGTACTTTCAAAAACTAATTGTACAACACCGTACCGTACATTTCCGTTTCTAATCCAAACTTCCACACTACCCTAATAAACTTTAAAATTACCTATATCAACTATTCAAACCAATTTATACCTTATAAAACGCTTATTTTATTGTAAAACCTAGATTACATCCCGTACGAGTTAGAATTACGTTTAGGTGTGTGATACTGATGTCAAATAATCCCCTACGTTACATTTGCATTAAGAATGTATTAAGAATAGTATTTGAAGCCATTTAATCCATAAAAAACTCAATCAAATCGAATATACCATTTTAAAATCAAAACCCAAATTTTAAAAACCCATAGGTACTTTCAAAAACTAATTTTACAACACCGTACCGTACATTTCCCGTTTCTAATCCAAACTTCCACACTACCCTAATAAACTTTAAAATTACCTATATCAACTATTCAAACCAATTTATACCCAATAAAACGCTTATTTTATTGTAAAACCTAGATTACATCCCGTACGAGTTAGAATTACGTTTAGGTGTGTGATACTGATGTCAAATAATCCCCTACGTTACAATAGCATTAAGAATGTATTAAGAATAGTATTTGAAGCCATTTAATCCATAAAAAACTCAATCAAATCGAATATACCATTTTAAAATCAAAACCCAAATTTTAAAAACCCATAGGTACTTTCAAAAACTAATTGTACAACACCGTACCGTACATTTCCGTTTCTAATCCAAACTTCCACACTACCCTAATAAACTTTAAAAATACCTATATCAACTATTCAAACCAATTTATACCCAATAAAACGCTTATTTTATTGTAAAACCTAGATTACATCTCGTACGAGTTAGAATTACGTTTAGGTGTGTGATACTGATGTCAAATAATCCCCTACGTTACAATATCATTAAGAATGTATTAAGAATAGTATTTGAAGCCATTTAATCCATAAAAAAACTCAATCAAATCGAATATACCATTTTAAAATCAAAACCCAAATTTTAAAAACTCATAGGTACTTTCAAAAACTAATTTTACAACACCGTACCGTACATTTCTGTTTCTAATCCAAACTTCCACACTACCCTAATAAACTTTAAAAATACCTATATCAACTATTCAAACCAATTTATACCCAATAAAACGCTTATTTTATTGTAAAACCTAGATTACATCCCGTACGAGTTAGAATTACGTTTAGGTGTGTGATATTGATGTCAAATAATCCCCTACGTTACAATAGCATTAAGAATGTCTTAAGAATAGTATTTGAAGCCATTTAATCAATAAAAAACTCAATCAAATCGAATATACCATTTAAATATCAATACCCAAATTTTAAAAACGCATAGGTACTTTCAAAAACTAATTTTACAACACCGTACCGTACAATTCCGTTTCTAATCCAAAATTCCACACTACCCTAATAAACTTTAAAATTACCTATATCAAATATTCAAACCAATTTATACCCAATAAAACGCTTATTTTATTGTAAAACCTAGATTACACCCCGTATGAGTTAGAATTACGTTTAGGTGTGTGATACTGATGTCAAATAATCCCCTACGTTACAATAGCATTAAGAATGTATTAAGAATAGTATTTGAAGCCATTTAATCCATAAAAACTCAATCAAATCAAATATACCATTTTAAAATCAACACCCAAATTTTAAAAACCCATAGGTACTTTCAAAAACTAATTGTACAACACCGTACCGTACATTTCCGTTTCTAATCCAAACTTCCACGCTACCCTAATAAACTTTAAAATTACCTATATCAACTATTCAAACCAATTTATACCCAATAAAACGCTTATTTTATTGTAAAACCTAGATTACATCCCGTATGAGTTAGAATTACGTTTAGGTGTGTGATACTGATGTCAAATAATCCCCTACGTTACAATAGCATTAATAATGTATTAAGAATAGTATTTGAAGCCATTTAATCCATAAAAACTCAATCAAATCAAATATACCATTTTAAAATCAACACCCAAATTTTAAAAACCCATAGGTACTTTCAAAAACTAATTGTACAACACCGTACCGTACAATTCCGTTTCTAATCCAAACTTCCACACTACCCTAATAAACTTTAAAATTACCTATATCAACTATTCAAACCAATTTATACCCAATAAAACGCTTATTTTATTGTAAAACCTAGATTACATCTCGTACGAGTTAGAATTACGTTTAGGTGTGTGATATTGATGTCAAATAATCCCCTACGTTACAATACCATTAAGAATGTATTAAGAATAGTATTTGAAGCCATTTAATCCATAAAAAACTCAATCAAATCAAATATACCATTTTAAAATCAAAACCCAAATTTTAAAAACCCATAGGTACTTTCAAAAACTAATTTTACAACACCGTACCATACATTTCCGTTTCTAATCCAAATTCCACACTACCCTAATAAACTTTAAAATTACCTATATCAACTATTCAAACCAATTTATACCTTATAAAACGCTTATTTTATTGTAAAACCTAGATTACATCCCGTACGAGTTAGAATTACGTCTAGGTGTGTGATATTGATGTCAAATAATCCCCTACGTTACAATAGCATTAAGAATGTATTAAGAATAGTATTTGAAGCCATTTAATCCATAAAAAATTCAATCAAATCAAATATACCATTTTAAAATCAAAACCCAAATTTTAAAAACCCATAGCTACTTTCAAAAACAAATTTTACAACACCGTACCGTACATTTCCGTTTCTAATCCAAACTTCCACACTACCCTAATAAACTTTAAAATTACCTATATCAACTATTAAAACCAATATATACCCAATAAAACGCTTATTTTATTGTAAAACCTAGATTACATCCCGTACGAGTTAGAATTACGTTTAGGTGTGTGATACTGATGTCAAATAATCCCCTACGTTACAATAGCATTAAGAATGTATTAAGAATAGTATTTGAAGCCATTTAATCCATAAAAACTCAATCAAATCGAATATACCATTTTAAAATCAAAACCCAAATTTTAAAAACCCATAGGTACTTTCAAAAACTAATTGTACAACACCGTACCGTACAATTCCGTTTCTAATCCAAACTTCCACACTACCCTAATAAACTTTAAAATTACCTATATCAACTATTCAAACCAATTTATACCCAATAAAACTCTTATTTTATTGTAAAACCTAGATTACATCCCGTACGAGTTAGAATTACGTTTAGGTGTGTGATACTGATGTCAAATAATCCCCTACGTTACAATAGCATTAAGAATGTATTAAGAATAGTATTTGAAGCCATTTAATCCATAAAAAACTCAATCAAATCAAATATACCATTTTAAAATCAAAACCCAAATTTTAAAAACCCATAGGTACTTTCAAAACTACACAACACCGTACCGTACATTTCCGTTTCTAATCCAAACTTCCACACTACCCTAATAAACTTTTAAATTACCTATATCAACTATTCAAACCAATTTATACCCAA